>CAUYRT010036375.1:0-35076 GCA_963574885.1 Lepilemur ruficaudatus
ATTGGCCAACTAAAAATATATAGAAAAAATTAGCCAGGCATGGTGGCGCATGCCTGTAGTCCCAGCTACTCGGGAGGCTGAGGCAGAAGGATCGCTTGAGCCCAGGAGTTTGAGGTTGCTGTGAGCTAGGCTGATGCCACAGCACTCTAGCTGGGGCAACAGAGTGAGACTCTGTCTCAAAAAAAAAAAATTATTTGTTCTCTTCAAAAAGATCATTCCCCAAGGCCATTGCTCTATATTTTCTCTTTCCTACAGCCTAGAGAGTAATTGAGCAAACTTTACTCACCTTTGCTGAAATCTTCCAGACTAACATCTGGTAGTCACCAGCAGGGAAAGAAAAAAGGCCAGGCTGCTGGCCCCAGGATTTCAAAGACAATGAAACCAAAAAACCGGGGAGGAAAAAAGTAAACAGACAACAATTCCTTAGGCATGATACATGTGCCTGTGTCTATATGTTGGTATTTATTTCAATACTTATGAAGTTACTTGCCTTAAAGCCCTTCATGGTTAGTATGTATATGTGTGTGTGTAAGAAAAAGTCTCATTCTGTCACCCAGGCTGGAGTGCAGTGGCACAATCATAGCTCACTGTAACCTTGAATTCCTGGACTCAACTGATCTCCCACCTCGGCCTCCCATGCCTGGCTAATTTTTTTTTTTTTTTTTTAAGAGAATGGGTATTGCTATGTTGCCCAGGCTGATCTTCAAATCTTGGTCTTCACCTCCCAAAGTGCTGGGATTACTGGCATGAGCCATCACGCCTGGCTCTTGATGGTTAATCTTAAATTGTCAGCTACCTATAAGAGGCAAAAATGAAGAAAATCTAAGCAAAAAGAACATGAATATTATTAACACTAAAACTTGGCACAGAATACTGAGCTTTTCCCAAATATCAGGGACTTCCCTGCAGGCAAGAATTTTCTACTAAATCTTTAATACTCACCAGGTGCTTTGCCTTAGCGCGTTCTTCCTCGCTTGATATCCTCTCTCGAAGGATAGCCCTGGTTAACTGCTCATTGGCAGCTGCCCTCTCTCGGTCCAGCTCTTTGCCTTGCTTTAGTCTGAAATAACAAGAAAGGTGTAACTTAGAAAAGGTATTTTATTAGTTGATATTATTTCTTGTTAAATAATTAAATAAAAAGATAGAAACATACAGCCAAAAGAGTCATTGCCAAAATCATTCAGCCCATAATCTATCAAAAGCAGGTATAGCAGTAAATCCCCATGCAGCCTCTACCCAAGCATTTAAAACAGCCAAATTCAAATACATGAAAGAGTTTATTAAGTTGGCCACCAAACATATCTAAGTTGTACAAAGTTCTTATGTAAAACTGAAATCTGCCCACCAAAAAATTGTTTCCCTTGTATGTCCTCCAGCTGTCCTGTAGAAATTTAAGTAATAAAACTAATTAAGAAGCCATCTACATGACAAATATTTGAAGACAACCATCATCTTCCCCTCAAAACTGACTCAACTATTTATTGAATAGACCGCAGATGCAGTGGCTCAAGTCAGTAATTTCAGACTTTGGGAGGCCGAGGTAGGAGGATCACTTGAGGCCGAGAGTTTGAGACCTACCCGGGCAATATAAATGTTAGAATTTTTTAAATTAGTTGCACAAAGCTGCATATGCTTGTAGTCCCAGCTACTCAGGTGGCTGAGGCAGGAGGATTGCTCAAGCCCAGGAATTTGAGGTTACAGTGAGCTATGACTGCATCACTGCACTCTAGCCTGGGTGAATACACACCAGGCACTGTGCTAGGCATTGAGGACACCATGGTGAACAAGACAGACAAGTCCCTGTCCTCATGGATTTTATATTACAGTGGGGAAAACAGAGACGTTAGAGAACTAATAACACAATGAAGATATCTTTCCTCCCCATTTGTTACCCCCCATTTTCTGACAATCCTCATACGCAAATATGGCTACGCCTTTCAACAGCAGGGTTCCTCACTTCCTGAATGACTCCAATGTGTCCCTTAGCTCCATACTAAACCTCCACACTCCACACGTGGTCTAAAAAAGACAGCAGAACCTTATCTCCCTGCATTTGCACACAATACTAATTCTATTAATGAAGCATAAGATTGTGTTAGGTTTATCAGTAGCCTCATCACACAATTAGATCATATTAAGTTACAATCCACTAAAACCCCTCATTGTACACAATAAAGATAAATTACTTTGGCACTCATTTTTGCCATAGTGCCTGGCACATAAAGGCATTCAGTAATCACTGATTGAGAGAACATTTCAGTCTAATCTCATGGACAAAGATTTTCTGATTGCCTTTTCTTCTTTGAGAGAATAACCCCACTATACCATCATATTCCTGAATAAGTTATGTATTAAGTATAAGTTATGCTTTAAAAAGAAAAGGTAAAATTGTTATGTTGGTATAAGTGAAATTCTGAATGAAATCTATAAGTGTAAATGATGAGGACAAAATTCTGCTCAGTACTAGCCCATCAAATTTTAGTTTTGAAAAGATTCTTGAAAAGAACTGAAGAAGGCAAAAAAATTTTGTTACTATTTTTAAATTGCCATATCATCCTAATACTTTGGAATTCCAGAAATCAATTATAACAGATAATATCACCTTGTAAAATACATTCCAAAGTTACAATGCTTTTCCCCTAAAAATGACACTTGTATGGTTTTGTGTCTTGAATAAAAAAGAATAATCAAAACAAATTAAAGCCTGCACTTTGAAATTCTCTAATGCAAAAGTAATCTTCAGGAAACATCATAAGCAATAAGCACACTGATGCTTATACAAACCAAATTTTTCTAAATTATTTCACAAAGACAATATAATAAATTCAGCAACATCAATAATATCAATACATTAACTCCATTAGATATATATAGTTGTAAGAGAACAGCAATAATTAAAAGTCATGCCACTTCCCTAGAACAGCAGTTCTGAAACTGGTCCACAAACCAGCAGCAGTAGCATGACCTGAGCACGTGTTAGAAATGCAAATTCTTGAACCCCACCCCACACTTGCTGAATCAGAAACTCTGGGAGTAGTGTCTAGCAAACTGTTAATAAGCCCTACAAGTGATTCTGATTCTGAAGTTTGAGAGCCACAGCCCTCAGTTACCAAAACCGACTTTTACTCAAATAAATCCTAGCGATAAATAAAAGGAAAGTAATACCAAAAATGAAGTGGTCCACATCCACATGAGAATATTGCCCTGACAACTGAAGTTATAGTATCAGATTACAAAACTGTGCATTTAAAGCATTTCTATGGGCATCTTACCTTTAAGCAAAACACATTACCTAAGCAAAACATTATCTAAATAAAATATTACATGTGAAGTGGAAACTAGAATAAAATAATAAAATCACTATCACTTATGGATCACATACTATGTGCCAAGCACTGTGCTAGGCACTTGGCATACATACACACAACTTTTATTAAAATGACATTATTAGCTTATAAACATAAAATGAATGCATACAACTAGATTTTATCATATCTACTACATTTGGTGTATCCAAAAAAAAAATTGGATGGGTGTCGCTTTGTTGCTCGGGCTAGAGTGCAGTAGTGCCAACACAGCTCACCACAGCCTCAAACTCCTAGACTCCAGCAATCCTCCTGCCTCAGCCTCCCAGCTGGGACTACAGGCACGCACCACCACGCTTGGATGATTTTTCTATTTTTTTGTACAGACGGGGTTTTACTGGTGCTCAGGCTGGTCTCCAACTCCTGGCCTCAAGCGATCCCCCCGCCTTGGCCCCCCAAAGTGCTAGGATTACAGGCGTGAGCCACCTCACCTGGCCTGATGTATCAAATTTCAAAATACTGGTATTTTAACAATAACTGCATTTTTTTCCTATTTGAGTTTACTTATATATGGCATAAATTTTAATTATAAATGGAGTTATAAGTGGTTCAACTTTAAGAAATATAGGGTCATAAAGTTTTGGCAAGTTAATGAGAAAGAAGCAAAATCATGAGCACACAAGCCCTCAATGGTATAATAAAAATAAGGATTACTTAGCTTGCCATACTTGGTGCAGACATACAAATGCTGGAGATGAACTCCTGGGTCAAATCAAGGCTCTCCATTTATTAATACTATCTGAATAAGTCATTAATCTCCCTGAGTCCTGTTACTCTCATGGGTAAAATGAATTGATGCAGTATCTATCTTACAGGATTCTACATAAACAAACACTTAGCACAATGCCCGTAATACAATAGGCAGTCAACAAATGTTAGGTAAGTAACAATAATATTTGTACCCACTATGGGCTCAGGAATACAGACAAAGCTGTGATTTTCTGAAATGAAAAAGAAAATCTCCAAATTCACTAAATAGACTGTGACCACATAACAATTTTGTCTTCTCCATCTCCTTTTCCAATTTTTTTTGCCAATAAGAAATTCTGCTTTATTTTTGTTACCTTCAAGGACTTCTAAAATCAACAACCGGCTCTATTGACTCTAGCACTCTACCCTTTCATGTGTTTCTCCCTTTCTTTCCCACTTGTTTATAGCTCCATAAGGATAAGAACTTTGTGTTTATTCCCTGCTATAACCCCAGCACTTGTAACAGTGCCTGCCACATAGTAAGCGCTCAACAAAAACTTGTCAGACGCATGCATGCATGCACGTATGAATGAACAAATGAATGAATGGCATATTTCCAACCATAGGAAAAAATGGAAAACACACTGCAAAAAAAATAGAAGACTGAGGGATATAAGAAACAATTAGAGAGCCGAGCCACCACGCTCTATGTAGCACACATGTGATGTAATCCTGGACTACATTAAATAACCTACAACAGAAGGTGCCATGACATTCCAGAGCCTCTGGAACATCAGCACCTAACTGTATTTGACTGTTGGATGCAGAGAGATTGGCAGTGGTACAAACTGACCAAAATAAAAATTATTTTCCTTTCTTAATAAATTCTTATTCTTTCGTTTATCCTTACAAATAGAGATGCACAATTCTTAACTAATTTATTTTAAAGGAATGTCTGTAAACAAAAAAAAAAAATTCTAAAGGTCTGTGCAGTGACTGTTTAAGAAACAGACTCTTATCTTATACCTTCAGGGAGTTTAGACATAGGACCCAGAACAAATTCTTGTTTCCTATCGGCACTTTAGCTGTACAACCTAATAAACCTCAATTTTCTCAGCTTTAAATTTGAAGGATGAACTGTGTTTAGCTGCAAGGGACCTTAAGATTATAATCTATGAACACCATACTTTTCACTTACTATTTCTCATTTCATAAAAATTTCTTTAAAAGGTGGTGGCAAGGGATACAAGAATCAGAGGGGTTTTATCTCCAAATTTTATACGATTTCTCCTCAATGAGCACTTATATTTCTACTCTGATCCTGAGGTTGCCTACTACGGTACTTAACAAAAACTGTATACTATATAAGAGTAAATGGTTTAGACCCCCAAATTCCTCAATATATGATTATTGGGTGGCAGGCACTACTCTGAGAATAGTGAGCAAGAAACACAGTCACCACCCCCATGAAGCTTAACTGTAAATGACAGATGCACTATTTCATAAAAATGAGGCTGCTATGACTCTATGTGGGTGGGACTGGTATTTGACTTGATGTCTACAAGACATTAACTAAGCAACATGATGAAGGAGAAAGTGTCTTCGGCAGAGGAAACATTAACCGGTCCAGAAGCACCAAGAAAGGACTTCCTTCAGTTAGAGTCCTGTGACAACATTCTCAAACTTGAAATCACCTCTGCAAAGATTTGCTTGCTTTCAAATCATTTTGGAGGGCAGAGTTTCAGATAAATGGTGTACTAATTGAAGTATGGGGTTTTTTTTTGTTTGGGGGGGGGGTTGGTTCAGTGCCTTTAGAAGTAAAAGCAACACATTAGAAACTTCTGAACTATCCTATTCTCCACTTCCTCAACCTTCACCTCCAAAAAATCCAGAAGCTCCCAATTCTTTTCAGAGCTCACTCTCTAGTCCCCTTGGTTTTACATCCCATCAAGCCATTCTATTCAACAGCCATCTGTGGTGAAAGGTAAATGTCCGTGTGCTCAACCAATTCTTCTCTTTTTTGGAGTTAAATAAGACGGCCTTGCCTTCTGGGCCTCTCTGAATACTACTGCCCCAGCATAAGATTTATAAAATCAGAAACCATGTTGTTTTGGAAACACTTCACCAGGGAGAAGAGTGAAGCTCTCAGTGACGACGAAAGTTAGCACTGTACATTTAAGGTCCTGTAAGGTAGGCGTGAGATAAAATAAGTCTCGTTATTAACCTGGGTTTCCAAAGATTGAAGAATTATCTCAAAACAAAACTGAACATTCCAAATATCTTAGCAAATACATTCCCTGTTTTATTTACTGGCATTTCCCACTTACTATTTCAGATCTCCTGGTCTAATACATTCTGCATTAAGCCCCTGATTTAAGTTTCATTTAAATTTCTTCTTTCAAATACATATCTCTCCTCATTTAAATTCCCTAGAGTTTTAAGCAAAGAAGTAGGAGTTTAGTGTAAACTTTTCTTATTTGCATTAAGTAATTGGATAGCTTGCCTAAGCTTAATGAAACAAACACCAGTCAGGGCTGCCCTTAGACCTGAAGCCCCAGCAACTTAGCTCTTCTGGTTGGTATATTCTCAACCATGAGAGACTTAAGGCACACCAGCAAAATGAATTTCTAAAACACCAGCCAAATTTCCTATAATGAATATTATTTTCTATACTTTTAAATGGAAAAAAAAATAGACTACTCATAAACATTCAACTCTCATAGACATCTGGTATAAAACCTAGTTCAATATATTTCAGTTCCAGTGTAAAAACCAGCCAGTAGCATTTTATTTCAAAGAAACTAAAGGTTTTAAGAAAGTGGGAAGGGAATTTTAAAGATAACTTTAGTGAGGTAATTTTTATGTGTTGAACTTTGTTGTCCTCCACGAGGGAGGCATTACTATCTCCATGTTTAATATGAGAAAAACTGAGAAGTGCGACAGAGGCAGGAGAGACCCTGATCTGATCTCCAAAGCCATGTTTCCTAAACTCCCTCAACTAAACCGCTCTACAGGAATTGGTTTCCATTATATTACTAACCTTTGTTGTCATATAAGGGCAGTTTTTAAATCTTTTATTATTCATGGTTATTTTAAAGTAAGCTCTTTTATTTGGTTTTACTGTATCAAGTCAGAGCTTGCCAGAGTCTAAATTGTTACCACCTATTTCCCAAAGCGTTTTGGCTTTCAATGGCCCTAGACGGTTCTCTGAACCTGGGCACTGCTCATTTGGCTATTCACAAATACTCAGATTTATCTTCATGTAAGCTGACACATAAGTAATTCTATACAATTCTAGCTTAGAAAATTACTTCATAATTTAATATATAAGGCCATTATACTACTGAGAGAAACTTGATGAGAACCTCAGATAATGGGTGAGAATAAATGGGAAACTGAAATTGTTAGAGATAAAGTGATTTGACTAAATGATTTATCTAAAATTGAACTATGACCGCTATACACAGACAATATCTGCAAAATATTGCAACGTACTTGACTCAGAAGGACTGTTTCACACACTGGAAGAGAAAAATGAGTGATTACAACCTCAAAGGTCATTTTAATGCTAATGATGAATTTTATTTTAATGCATCATACTTTGTCAGAACATGCTGAACTAGCATTCAAAACTGTTTACTATTCATTTTTAAATAGAAAAGCTGAGCTGGGTAATTCAACGAACTAATTAATAGACTATTAAAAATAATGACAGAACAAGTATACAGCTTTCTATTAATAAGTCTTTACAAAAATAAAAGTACATAGAGGCATAACACTTCTCAGCTAAAATTATTTTCAAATCCTTGAAGGAAACTGGATTGATTCCAAAATAAACGTATGAACATAAATGGCCACATTAAACTCATGTATAATATCTGTATGTATGACAGGTAAAGATATAACATTTATTATGCTTACTTTGTGCCAGATACAGATCTAAGCACTTGACAGGTGTAACTCATTTAATCCTCACAACAACACTATGAGTTGATTATATTTCAGATAAGAAGCTGAGGCACAGAGGAACTACGTAGAACTGAGCTTTATAAGTATAGTTGACCCTCAAACAACACAGGTTTGAACTGTGAAGGAGCACATACAGGGATTTTTTTTCAATAATTATACTGGAAAATCTTTTGGAGATTTGCAACAATTTGAAAAACCTCATAGGTGAACCATGTGGTCCAGAACTACAGTCCCCAACCCCTGGGCTGTACACCAGTACTGGTCCACGGCCTGTCAGGAACCAGGCCGCACAGCAGGAAGTGAGTGGCAGGCTAGCAAGCAAAGCTTCATCTGTATTTACAACCACTCCCAATCCTTGCATCACCACCTGAGCTCCACCTCCCCCACCCCATTACAGCCCATGGAAGAATTGTCTTCCACGAATCCAGTCCCTGGTGTCAAAAAGGTTGGGGACCACTTGCCTAGAAATACCAAAAAAATTAAGAAAAATTTAGGTATGTCACAAATGCACAAACCATATGTAGATTGTCTATTTCATCATTTATTTCTATAAAATATACATATTTATAATAAAAAATTAATCAAAACTTACAAACACAGACCATACATCACACCATTCACAGTTGAGAGACATGTAGACAAACATAAAGATGTAGTATTAAATCCTAATTGCATAAAATTAACTGTCATGCATACTGCACTACTGTAATAATTTTGCAGCCACCTCCTGTTGCTATTGTGGTAAGCTAAAGTGTTGCAAGTATCCACTTAAAACACCATATGATGCTGCTAATCATCTCCACTTGAGCTGTGAGCAGTTTGTCTCTCCAGTAAGTTCTGCATCTCAATAAAAAGTGGTATCTCACAGTTCTTACATATTTTTCATCATATTTAGTGCAATACCGTAAACCTAGAATAACACCATGGCACCCATACAAAGTGCCACTAGTGATGCTAGAAGTGCTCCCAAAAAGCAAAGAAAAGTCATAACATTACAAGAAATAGTTGAATTGTTCAACATGTACCAGGATTGAGGTCTGCAGCTGCAATTGCCCACCATTTCAAGATAAGTGAACCCAGTATAAGGACCATCATAAAAAAAAGAAAAGGAAACTCATGAAGCCATTCTGCAGCTACACCAGAAGGCAAAGAAACCTCGCACATTTTGCAAAATACCTCTTTATTTCATACTGAAAATTTTAGTTTGTATGTAGGTACAGGATTGCTATAAGAAAGGCATACATATAGACTAATACAATTTGAGAAAAAGTGAAGTCATAATATGAGAACTTAAAGCAAAAGGAAGGGAAGAATCTAAAGCCGGAGTACTTAATGCCAGCAAAGGATGGTTTGATAATTTTAGAAAACGGTTTGACTTAGAAAATGTCAGGTTAATTGGAGAAGCAGCTTCTGCTGACCAACAGTCAGCAAACAAGTTCCCACACACCATTAAGAAGATCATTAAGGAGAAAGGATATTTGCCTGAACAGGTTTTTAACACAGAAAAAGTGCCCTATTCTAGAACAAAAGTCACAAGACAAATTTATTACTAAAGAAGAGAAGGAAGTACCAGGATTTAAGGCAGGAAGAGACACGCTAACTCCATTGTTTTGTGCAAATGCAGTCGGGTTTATGATCAGGACACCCCTTGTTTATAAAAGTTGTTAACCCCCAATCTTGAAGCAAAAGGATAAACACCAACTGCCAGTCTCTTGGTTGTACAACACGAAGGCCTTTTTCTGAACTAGATCCATCAACGCTTTGTCCCTCAAATCAGGAAGTACCTTGCCAGCACAGGACGGCTTTTTAAAGTTCTTTTGATACTAGACAATGCCCCTAGCCACCCGGAACTTCATGAGTTCAACAATGCCCCTAAACACAACATCTCTAATTCAGCCTACAGATCGGTAGGTCATAAGGACCCTGAAGTCTCATAACACACAATAGTCTACGGAAAGGATTATCAACGATATGGACAAGAACACTGACAGAGAAAACATCATGTAGTGTAAAAAGGATTACACGACTGAACATGTCATCGTTTTTACAGAAAAATTCACGAAAGCCATCAAGTCTGAAATAATGAATTCCTGCTGGAGAAAACTGTATTCAGATATTGTGTATGACTGCCCAAGATTTACACCAGAGCCAGTCAAGGAAATCATGAAAGAGATTGTGGATGTGGCCAAAAACAATTAAAAAGGTGGAGGATGAAAGGTTTCAAGATACGGATCTTGCAAAAATTCAAGAGCTAACAGACACCACACCAGAGGAATTGACAGAAGATGACTTGATGGACACGAGTGTTTCTGGACCAGTGCCAGATAATGAGGACGACGTAGAAGCAGCAGCGCCAGAAATTGACATTAGACAATCTGGCAGGAGGATTCCAATTATTCAAGACTGTTTTGACTTCTTTTACAACATGGACCCTTCTATGACATAGGCACTGAAACTGAAGCAAATAGTGGAAGAAGGATTGGTACCGTGTACAAACATTTTTAGAAAAATGAAAAAGCAAAAAAGTCAGACAGAAATTAAGATGATTTCTGTAAAGTGACACTGAGTGTGCCTGCTTCTCCTGCCTCCCCTTCCACCTCCTCCACCTCTGTCACTCCTGAAACAGCAAGACCAACCAACCCCCCTCCTTCACCTACTCAATGTGAAGACAACAAGGATGATGCGACCTTTATGATGATCTACTTCCATTTAATGAATAGTAAATATATTTTCTCCTCCTTATGATTTTATTACTAACATTTTTTCTCTAGCTTATTTTATTGTAAGAATATCTTACGTAATGCATATACCATACAAATATGTGTTAATCAAGTGTTTGTTATTGGTAAGGCTTCTGGTCAACAGGAGACTATTACTAGTTAAATTTTGGGGTGGGGGATCAAAAGTTATACATGGATTTTTGATTGTGCAGAAGGTCAGTGCCCCTAACTCCTATGTTGTTCAAGAGTCAACTATAATTTTACCCAAAGTCAAACTTACTCAAAACAAAACCAGTGAGAGGTATGGCCAGGATTAAACTCAACCCAACTTCAGAGCCTACATTCTTACAGAAAACACACATATACACAAACACATATACCATTAAAATAAGTGGCACAGTGGTAAGAACTCTGTCTTAGGCATCACTGTAACCCAAACATGAAATAGTACCTGACTCTTGTTAGGCATTCAATAAAAGGTTTTGAAAGAATAAATACAGACGTGGGCATATTTTAATACATATAATGGAACATGGGTAGTCTTTATATAATGACAATTTAGTAACATACCCTTCATATATTTATATAATGATAATTTAGCAATAAACAGCACTGTCTTAGAAAGTTGAATGACCTACACTCTATAAAATCATACGCTAAAACAATACAGTCTGCCCTCCATATCTGCAGGCTTCTCATCCAAGGATTCAAGCAACTGCAAGTCAAAAATATTTGGGGGGGAGCCGGGCACAGTGGCTCACGCCTATAATCCTAGCACTCTGGGCAGCCAAGGCGGGTGGATCGCTCAAGGTCAGGAGTTCAAAATCAACCTGAGCAAGAGCAAGACCCCGTCTCTACTAAAAATACAAAGAAATTAATTGGCCAACTAAAAATATATAGAAAAAATTAGCCAGGCAGGGTGGCACATGCCTGTAGTCCCAGCTACTTGGGAGGCTGAGGCAGGAGGATAGCTTGAGCCCAGGAGTTTGAGGTTGCTGTGAGCCAGGCTGACACCACAGCACTCTAGCCCGAGCAGCAGAGCAAGACCCTGTCTCAAAAAAAAAAAAAAAATTTTAGGGGGAAAAAAACCAACAAAAAATAACAACACAACAATAAAAAAAATACATTTTTTAAAAATACAGTATAACTATTTACATAGCATTTGCATTGTAGTATAAGTACAGAGATGATTTAAATTATACAGAAGAGTGTGTGCCAGTTATATGAAAATACTATACCATTTTATATAAGAAACTTGAGCATCTGCGGATTTTGAACTCCTCAGGGGTCCTGGAACCATCCCACATGGATAGTGAGGGAGGACAGCGTGAATACTGAGGGATGACGGTAATGAATACGGTATTTAACCAGCATTAATACCTGTTTCTGAATATAATCAAGGAGACATTTATTTGGGTTATCTATGTTTCTGGGTAAATATCATTTAAAAGGGTACTCAGAATTTAACAATCAAGGTTTCCTTCCTTTCCACAAGAACATAAAAAAAGTAATTTTATTTTAATTCACAATAAAATTTTGTCACAATCTGGACATTTGCCTGTGTAGCTTCAAAATGATGCAGGAGGAAAAAAAACCTCAGGCTATAACTGAACTATATTTGTGGATTACCCACTGCCATAATCCTAAATGGTTTTCAGCTCCCCCTTCCAGACGACTGCCTCCCATTTACACATTGTATATGACTTTGTACCCAAAGTCTCTATTTCATTTCTCATTTGGGAACAAGTACCACCTGTCCTGGATTTTCTGGGACCTTCTTATCAAGTATCTTCTCCTATTGTGCTGAAAAACACAATTATATTTGAAAAGTATCCTGATTTTAGGTTCACGAGTTAATGTCACTATATCCGTGGCCTGTGCACCCAGTTTCCCTGAGGAATTCACAAACTCCCTAGGAGGAAGTTATACAACCCCTAAAGCTCCCCTGTCTTCCTCTACTAGAATGACCTATGGCCACTTCTTTGTCTGACTTTAACTGAATACTTAGAGGCATCTTAAGCCAAGATAATCAACTGTTTCTCTTAAAGTATACATTGATTGTCAAAATACTCAAAATACAGCCGAGTAACAGTGGATGTGGGGAGGTAAAAACACCACCATTAAATTGTGCTGTATCAGCAGGGCTTGAAAATAACCAGTGTTACAGAAGTTGTGGGAGGAAATGCTCATGCACGACCTGTTACTACTGAAGACTTGTTTAGAAGTAGCCCCTTGCATCCTCCCCTGCAGCATCCTTCAGTAGATGGCTGCTGCAGCTACTGACTCACGAAGACGCTGGAGGAGGAGAACCCTAATGTCAGCTGGAGCAAAAAGGAACATGAGGTCAAACACAGGCATCTCTGTGCAAATCCCTTTCACTAGCCCTGCTGGGCAAACTCTCAACTCCTCCTGTAAGCACCGGCCCCAACCAGGATGGGCAGCCTGAGCCTTGGACAGGTAACAGTATGAAATGGCTTCCTCCATCCGTCCTAGAAAACTAGGATGACACTCCTGGTTCAGTGGCCTGAGAGACAGGCTGGGTTCTCGTAACAAGAACTCTAAGCTATAAGGACATGAGAGAATCTCAGTGTACTCGGGTATAAAAAACATACATCAAGCCTTTTACATTGTTTTGCACTTTTTTTTTTTTTTAAATAACAGACACATTTTGCCAGGACACATACTTTCAAATTATGCCATTGGTAAATCTTGGGAAACCTTTGGCCAAAGAAAGAGAAAACATTACAATTCTAAGCTTTGTAGAGGAAAACAATAATTTTCTTCTTTTCTGTTTCAAAGGCCCTTCCACCTTGAACCAAACTGCAACCTCTCACCCTCCACCTGCATTTAGTCTCTCAGATGTGGAGCTGGCAGAGGTGGCTGTGGGTGGCTCTTCTGCCCCCCCCCATGCAGGCACACACACACCACCTAACTCACTCTGTCTCCTTCAATGCTAGATGCTCTAACATTAAAGCGAAGCACACTACTCCATCAAGCCCAGAGTAAGCATTTTTAAGGAAAGAATAATTACACAAAGTCCCTTATTGTTTTTGTAAATCAGGTAGTCTTTGAATTGCTCATCGTTTTTGATTCTTATATTGAGCTGCTAATTTGATTGACGCATAGAGGTTAAACGACTGCTGTCTCTATAAGCCATGCTTGTTATCATTACATAATTGTGCTTCTTTATTCTGTTTAGTGCTTATAACCTTTGATTGTACATTTTCTCATGTTTCCTTTTGTTTGGTACAGCTTTGCCAATCCATTAATTTTTAACCTTTATTAAGGTTAAAACAAATGACTTTGTTTTAACTGCATTTCACATAAATATATAGCTTTGTTCTGCATGTATTTTTTTAACATAATCTGGCAGCCTTGATCTTTAAATAAGCAATTGTGTCCATTCACAATTATTAACAGTATAACTAACCTTATTTATTTCTTCCATTTTATATTATGTTTAATATTAATTTTACTTTGTCATGATCTCTTTTCCCCTATATATACCCTTCCCCAACAATCCCCACTAAAAAAATCTCACATTTGTTCTTCTATTGTGTTTAGAAACACAGTTCCTATTATTTTCTCAACCACTACCCCAGCCAACCCAGTAAGACAAAATCATTTGAATGCTTCTGACTTTCTCCCCAACCCAACTCTGAACTACAAGTACAGTGCTTTCAAATTCACACAATCCTTAGGTTTTTGTCCTCAAGGATTTTTCTTCAATTTTGAGAATCCTTATCAGCACTTTTATTGGATGGCCCCAGTCTATCATTCATGTACCAAGGCAAAGACTGGTCCTCACGGGAAGCTCCCCTCCTCTTCTTCTTCCCCTGTACTGAAGTCTATGCTGCAATTAATTTGGTTAGAATTCTTGTTTTGAGTGTTCTAAGATAGACTACAGTATCAGATATTTGGCCATGACTCTCAGCTTCAAACCCTTCTATGCTCTGCTTCCTGATGTTGGGGCTGAGAGTCTTTAAGCCACACTTCTATGTTGCAGCAGGGTCCCAGCTGGGACCCAATAGAGGGTACTGGAGGGAAACTGTAAGGCTGGAGAACAAGGAACTCTTTCCCGTTGGCTTCCTGTCACATCACCGGGCCTCACTGCTTCTCACAAGCAGCAGCACTTTGCTTCTGCTACAGCAGGTGAATCCCACCCCTAGTTTGCTCACACTTGCAAAAGCAGTCTCACTGCACCCGACTCTGGAGATAGCCCTACCTACCAACATACTCTAGAAAATCTCGGTTCCAGACCCACAGGTCTCTCTGCAAAGCTCAGAGACACCAGGAGCACCCGCCAGGAAGTGCCCCTCCTGAGGGGTCTGAGTTGCATTCCACAGAGCCCCTACTTGAAGCTGCAAAGTTTTAACAACTTCACCTCTTCCCATTGCTCCCCTAGCCGGGAGGTGGTAACTGCTTCTGCATGTGCTACCTCAGAGACACCTTGGAGCTGCAACATCCAATACAGTCATCATTAGCCACATGTGGCTACAGAGCCCAGCAAAAGTGGCTTAGTCCAACCTGAGACAGGATGTAAGTATAAGATACACACTGGATTTTGAAGACTTAGCATGAAAATAGGGATGTAACATGTTTCATTTGTACATTTTATATTGATTACATCAATATTTTAGGCATGTTGGAGAAAATAAATAGATTTTCACCTATTTCTTTTTACTTCTGACATAGCTACCAGAAAATTAATTACATAGATGGTTCATATTATCTTTCTATTAAACAGCACTGCCTTAGAGTTAGGGTTTCTTATTTGTTTAGGTTTTGTCTTTTCAGCTCTTAAATGCATCATTCACAATTCCTATGTTAAATTCGTTCTGTAAAAGTAACTGGTGTGTTTTGTCTCCTCCTGGACTCTGCCTGCTAAAGTTAACATTAATAAATTCACTAAATCCCTGCATATCCATGGCTCTCTTTTTCATCCCAACAGCTAAATGAGAGCTCAACAGAGATTTTGGGGCTTTCAGTCCTTTTTCTCAGGAATCTCTAAGCATCATTCCATCTTCTACCTTCCAGTTTGGCAGAAGAAAAGCCTAAACCCAACTTGATCCCAATTCCTTTATAAATTAGTTGTTCTTTCTGTCTGGAAGCTCATAAGGTTTTCTCTTTATCCTCAGAGTTCAGATATGTTAGCAGTCTAGGACTAGGCATGCATCTTTTCTCATCAATGCCTCCTAGAACAGAGTCTTTTGATTTGCAGACTCCAGTCTTTCTTCAGCTCAGTGAAATGTTTTATATCATTTAATTATCACCTCTCCTCAAACTCTTCCCTTTATCTCCTTCTAGAATTTAGCCTAGTTCATCAAACATAACATGCACGGGGTTACTTTCTTCCACTTTTCACCACCTATAAAGTCAAGACACATCTTAAAATTGATGGTGTCTTAAAATCAAGTGGCAATAGCTGTCAAAGTCACAAACATCAAAGGACCACTGAAATATTCCAGGATTTCTCATGAGACACTGCCTTTCCTGAGTGCCCTTCTCATCTGTCTGTCTCTCTTGGGCTGCTGTGTGCAGCAGATGCCTCCTTATTTTCATCTGCTTACTCCCCAGGCTCGGGTCCAGTTGCTGGGAGACATTAAGTGGAGGTATCTGCTGAATGGTGGGAGACAAGGCAGTCTCCACCACTAGCTGAGCATCCTGTCAAGAGAACCTGGAGAAAGTCTCTCTGTCCCCATCTCCCAACCCCTACCCACTCAACCCCTACCCAGGGACATGGAAGAACATTCAGATGAGACTGGGGCCAACTCTGTTGATCCTTGCACTATACCAAAACTAGCCCAATGGCACACATCCATCATCAGATGTGTTTCTAAGAAAAAGCAGCTGGTGACTAGACTGAAACTGAAAGGAGAAAACAGTAGAGATGCTTCAAGCCCCCACTCTCTAGAATCCTCTCCACTTTTATGACATCTTTACTCTTTAACATTAAAAGGTTATTTAAAGAATTTTAGGGCAGAGTTAACAAATAAAAAGTTCTAGATAGGGCAATCTAGGACACTATATATTAGTTCTTTTGGAAATAATTTTGCTATATC
This sequence comes from Lepilemur ruficaudatus, assembly GCA_963574885.1. Lineage (NCBI taxonomy): Eukaryota > Metazoa > Chordata > Mammalia > Primates > Lepilemuridae > Lepilemur > Lepilemur ruficaudatus. The sequence continues at coordinate 16,807 of CAUYRT010036375.1, forward strand.
ATCTTTTCACTATAAGCTGCATTTTGCTAAAAAAAAAAACCTTGAGGTTTAACATAGCTGCCTGTACCACAAATACTATGAGGTCCTTCTAGACACACAGGATGGAAATTATTAATACAAAAACACAATCAAATAAGAGCAATTTGACATAGGGACAAAAACAACAGAGTCCAGTTTTGCAGCTCACTGATAATAATCAAACATAATCGAAGGACGGGTCATAGACAATCAAGAGACGGATTGCCTATATTTCAGAGCACTGCTTTGATTCAATATTGCGCAGTAGTAAGTTCAAGATTAAACTCCATAGCAAGCATCTATTCTATAACGCTAGTGAAAGACACAGCCAATTGTCATAAAGGTCAGCCAATCTGAGGGAAGAGTGACATCCTCTTTCGAAAGCTAAAAGCCTAATGAAGTTGTACGAGAAAACAGGAGGACAACCCCTCTCCAAAGAAATAATTTGCTGCAAAACCAATTTTATTTTCAAAAACTATTTGAAACCCACTCCAGCAAAAGGAAAATAGCCTCTTAAGAATCAAATTTTACATCATTGAGCACAATCACATCAATTGTTATTATTAGCTAGTTAAACATAGGCCTCAGAAAAGAATTTCCATCAGTCTTACTTCTGAATAAAGATGGCTCTATATTTTTTACCTCAACTCCTTTGCAACCTCAAAAACAGTATCAAGAGTTGAAGAGGCCTTATCCCTTAGACCAAGCTGATCTTTCTGTTAAAAGTCACCTTGGTATGCACAGAAAGTACAACAGACAACATCAGCGCCCACCAAGCCTGCTCCACAATGCGCTCCCTTAGATAACAGCAATCAATTTTCATGCCTCTCTGACATTGTTCATCTGCTAAAAATTCATTCCTTGGCAGATGTTTTCTTTCTAATATTCCCTATGAAATCATGCTAACAAAAAACAAATTCTAATACACATACACTGATTTGAAAGTCACACTAAATAGTATACTGGATTCTATTTTATTTTAATTTTCACCTTAAACAAAAAATGAGATGACAGAAATGTGTATAGAAGGAGCAAAAAAATGTGAAATTCTGTATGATTTTACTCACTGTCATTTTAGGATAACTTCTATTTATTCTCTTACTTGATATTTTCTTTCTTTAACCATTTTATCGAGGTATGATGGACATAGAAAAGCTGTACATATTTAATGTGCCCATCTTTATGAGTCTGGCAATAAGTAAACATCCACGAAACCATCACCACCGTAACACCATTAACAAATCTATCAATCACCTCCCAAAGTTTCCTTCCACCCCCTTTGTTATTGTTGCTGTTGTTTTGTTTTTTGGGTTTGTGTGTGTATGTGTGTTATTTAAGAACACTTAACATAAGACCTGCCCTCTTAACATGCTTCAAGTGTACAATATTGTTAGCTATAGGCACTTTGCTGTAACCTCATTTGATATTTTCTATCTCTGACTCAAAAGTTCAATCATAGCCATACTTCAAGAAATAAGACTTGCCATTCAGAATTCACATCAAAGACAAATAGAGCAAACAAATGAAGTCAGCTAAAATCAAAATACTTTTAAAAGTACTTTTGGCGAACCTTAGTATAGACAATAGTGTGAAACCAAAGAATAAGCCAGCAGGACACAGAGTATAACATCTAGGCCTTGCTCTTGCAGAGCCGACTATAGCACACAGTTTCAATTCATCCTAACAAAAGGCACCAGACCCATGTGGTCCTTTCACTTTCTATTCCACTAATTTTGTTATTTTTACTACTGATGATTTTAACATACAACTTATGCCACTTAAATGAAAACACTGCATAACAGTCTACTCTATTAATAATATTGTAATGGCTACTATTTATGAAGTACCTCCTTGTGCCAGGTATTTTAACAGGTGTTTTATATACATTATTTAATTTACTCCTCACAAAATCCCACAGGGTAGTTGCTATTCCCCTTTCAGAGCTAAAGAAACTGAAGCTGAGAAAGGTTAAATAGATTGCTCAAAATCACATAGGAAAATACATGGTAGGATTTGTATTCTATTATAGATTTATGACTACAAAAAGCAAGTGCTAGTCACTATGCTCCATGATCTTGATTGTGTGAACTAAAATGCTTAGCTAAGGACCCTTCAAGTAAAATGCTTAGTGTTCTGATTCAAACATAGATATACATGTCTAGCCTTTCTTCCCTCCCCTAACAAAGCCCATCCTTCTGTGGTCCTTTTGTGCAGGGCACTGTTATGTGTCTGCCATTCACTCCGCCCTAACACAAGTGCAAAAGCAAACACAGGTACTGATACCACATGGCAACAAGCGCCTACTGGACGACCCAGGACGTGTTTACACTCTTTTTTTTTCCCCCCTCTACTCACAGACTGCTGAGGTTGAACAAGACTGCTAAAAAGCTATTCCAAAGGTACAAATCTGCATGTAAAATACCTTAAGTGAAAAAACGTAAAACAAAAGATTACAGTCAAATTGATTATGATTAAAAAAATACTATGTTGCCGGATGTGGTGACTCACACCTGTAATCCTAGCACTTTGAGAGGCTGAGACAAACGATCGCTTAAGGCCAGGAGTTTGAAACCAGCCCGAACAACACAGTGAGATCCCATCTCTACAAAAAATACAAAAATTAGCCGAGTGTGGTATACCTGTAGTCCCAGCTACACAGGAGGCTGAGACAGAAGGATCGCTTGAGCCCAGTAATTAGAAGCTGCAGTGAGCTATGACAATGCCAGCAACAGAGCAAGACCCTGACTCAAAAAAAAAAAAACAAAAAACAACAACAACAAAAAAATACTATATAAATATGACATTATACTGTACAAAAATTAAAAGGTTTGTTAGGTCTTTTTCCCCTTCAGAATTACTAAAGTTGAGAAAGTAAAAACTAATGCTGAAGTTGTTCTGTAAAGACATAAACGTCTATGCAGTCCCCAAAATCGGGTAGATCACAGAAGCAGTGATCCTTCCGAACCCCTTCACTCATCAGCAACCCAACGTGTAAGCGAGAAGGAAAAAGAATGAGCAATGTGGCAACGCAGAGGGATCATGTTCACCAGGATTTCAAAATGGACCATTTACTACAGAGCAGCCCTTCAAGAAGAAAAACACCGTGGAGTGGAGTGGTACGCAAAGCAAGGGGAAGGAACTGGAAGATTAACCACAGTTAGAAATATCTTGGGCATGCTGCCTACGTGCTACGCAAATGTTTAATAACGTAAAAACTTCAAAATGACTGGGTAAACAGCATCTATACAAATAAAACTATATTTCCACGATGTTAACAACCATTTCTAAATTCCAACTACATTATAGCCTGAGGAACTGAGGCTTTTTAATTATGCAATATTAGTCATTGACATAGTGCTCAAATCCCACGCAGCACGAACCATGTTAGCTAAACTAACAAAATGAATAATTTAACTCTCAGCCAGCAGGAATTCAGTATGCCACCTTCGTTACTTACTTCACAATATCCATTTCTATCATTTTTGAAATAACAGCTGTAGGTGTTCAAGATGAGCCCACTGGCTGCCAACATAGTTTTTGATCCACATATCACAGGAAAATTAATCTGTCCTCCACTCAAAAACATCTAGGTAATCAAGGATATTTTAAAATCAACCTACACTCTCTTACTGACCTCCCTCATTAAACCTACCCCATTAAGTGTCAATAATTGCCTTAATAGATAAAATCACAATCCAGACAAAGCTCATAAGCTCCATTATTGCCACTGTGCAAAAAACAACATAGCTCCTCATCAGTTGTAAATTTTCACTTTTTGCTACACGAATTTTCCTTATTGCACCAGAAAAATAATTTATTTTCTTTTTTTAAAGAAAGAGCAATTTTAGACACAAAAATGCTTCTATCATTTTCCTTCATAGGGAGAATTTTATGGGTTCTCACTGTAACTAACAGGGTTGTGGAAAAGCAGCAAGAAACCAGATGCGTTCACAGCAATCCAGAACGAATTTTGTCACAGAGACCAAGGTCTGAACTCGATCACTCTCTTACACTCTGCCAAATATCAAAAGTTTCCCAGTTACTCCACGGTTCACAGGAGACCTATCTAGCTTCGATTCTGTGGAGATGATAGCCATCACAGAGATCTGAAAAATGGTTCCAGAGTCATATACCGCTGTTTTATAAGCAGCTAGAATGGTACCAACTCATATTCAACTCCCAGTTAAAATAATTTTAAAAATAAATAAATGCTGTCAAGGAAGAAAAATTTCAGGGATAAGTATAAATTTCATCAAGATGTATAGCAAATATTACATAGAAGATGAATATTCATTCCATCTGGCTTCCACTGCAATCTATTTTATCTTTACAGTGATTTCCAAATATCCCAACACAAAATGCTTACATTGTACAAAAATTCAATGGCAACACGTCTGTGGTGCAAACAATTTGTCTTTTTTTTGCTTAGTTCAACATGACTAAGTTTGTTAGTGTACTTTGACAGACTTGCATAACATCCTAAAATGTTTTCAACAATGCAGTTTAGGCTGCAATGCAATATTAATGAGTGAATAATGCTCTTGAATATAAGGTTTAATATTTAATGACTCAGAGTGCTGCCTGGATTTGATGCAGAAGAAAAATGTGGTTTGCAATGACTGCACTTATCAGGGGACCTGAGAAAAAAGACTATGGACGCCAGGCAAACCTTTAACCTAAACTCGGAGCTGGGGTCTCAGGTGTGAAATTGATGCTTTACCAACTGAATTTATAGTGCTTATCAGTATTCACAGGATCACACCATTTATCAAATGTCATTCATCAGAATTTTTAAATTACTAGAAGCTCACATGTATATGCCAAGAGGTGGGGGAAAAAAACAATAGGGTTAGTATAAAAATAACATTGGGTAGTCTAGCTTCAAATACCTTTAGGAATCAAATCTGCCAATTGCATCAACATGTCACTTTGATTATTCTTCTCTTTAAAAATGTGTGAAACTGTAATAAAGTAGCAAGTTCATATCAAATAATGACTTGTCTCCATATCTTCTATAAAGGAAAGTACCTAATCTAAAGTATCACACAGCAAAGTTGGTTCAAAGTGTCAATCTAATCCAATAAACAGGTAATCTGCGTACATTATTGGACTTGACTCATTTGCAAACAATCCTGTCTTAAAAAATATGAACAGCAATGAGTACAAGGTTTATTCACAAATCAGCTAAGTAATACGAAAACTACAGAGCTATGAAGAAAAGACTTTAAAGTAGTCCTAACTGGAATGTTAATATTACTGTGATTTAAAAATAAAACACTATTCAGAGGATGAAAATAAAGCTTCATGTCCAATATTTATCTGCATTTCTAGTTCACAATGGCCATGTCAATAATCACTGAAATATAACCTACAGTTAGAACATCTGGGTTTAAGCCTCTTGTCTGCCACATATTGAATTAACCAACATAACCTCTCAGAACCATTGGTTTTCTCATATGAAGGTGGTAATAGTAACATCCTACGTCAAATGATTGCCATGGAATCAAATTAACTGATACCGTTAAGCTCTAGGTCAAACAAAAAATATTATACCAATGTGAACAGACAAATAAAAATCTATATAACATTTACTGAGCACCTACAATGTTCCTTAAAGGCATTGTACAACACTCTTCACTTAATTTTCACTGTGGTTGTTATAATACAAAGAATAAGTAATGGCAATTTCTATATTGCTTCATTTCATTTCTAAAATAAAGGAGGAAAATGAGCACAAATATATGGGTAAAATATTTTCTAATGTTTAAACTTTCATTAACATAATATTTTGATACTTTACAAAGTATCTTCTTAATTTAGAAAAGACAAATTTTCAGTGATATTCAATGCTCTATTATTCGATTTGACATAACATGCTTTAATCATTGATTAAAGTATTTATTGAGCATTTATTATGTGCTTAGAAGAGTGTACAAAGCATTATGTTAAAAATATCAGACTGATTCTGCCATCAACTATAGTATTTTTCTTTATATCATGACATTTATATGCTATTAAATCCATTCTATCTCACTTTTACCAGATCAGCAATTATATCAACAATTATTTCAAAAAAAAGGCTTAAAAATTTATACTGCAAAACCTTGAAACATTCATCAATAGATAATACTCTTCATTCAGTATGAGACCTTAATTACCACCATAGTCAGTAAGAGTCAATTTCTTCTGTTAAACCATTTAAAAGAATTGATATTGCAAATTCAATGAAAATTAATTAATTCCTCCTAAGCACCAGTCCTGATGTTCTTACCAGGTAATGGTGGTGTCTCTTTAAAGGTGCACAGATTAAGTAATTAGACTTTTCTCAAGTGTGAATAACTAAAACAAAAAGGCATATAGATATTCATTTGGTACTTTTTTTACTATCCAATCCAAAAATCTCTCTTAAATTACTGTAGCTTTTATGATTATCCTGTAATTTATAATATACTTAAGGGATGAAAAGAATACCTGGAAAAATGATTAGAAGAATAAATAAAAATTTGTTAATGATGACTACCACTGGGGAATGATGAGGGGTGCTGGCTTTAGCTTTTTTTACTTCTGTGATGTTGCCATTTTTATGCAACTGTCATACATTTAAATAAAACATGTTTGAGCAGCAGTGACTAGTAGAAATATAATGCAAACTACAGCTAGAAGCCATATTAGGAAAGTAAAAAGAATCAGGTTAAATTAATTTTAACAAATGCATTTAGCACATTACATCCAAAATACTATCAGTTTAACATGTAATCAATATAATAAATTATCAAGGAGATTTTTATTTTATTTTCATTTTGAATCTTTGAAATCTGGCATATATTTTACAGTTAGAGCACATCTCAATTCAAACCAATCATGGTTCAAGTGCTTAATAATCACCTGTGGCCATACCACAGCACAGGGCTGCAGTGTGTCTCAAAGCCATAGCTAAGCACAAGTATTTCTCTTCCTAAATCGCATAGCGATACAGAGGTGCACGCTGAAACTTCTCTCTCATCGGCTCTCATCTCACAGCACACAGCCGTTTCACTGTCAATTTCTAAAATCTTTATCAAGGTTTAGCTTTTGATGGCATCTTCCTCACCAAAACTGATTTCATTTCTCTCTGCAAAGCCTGTTTTGAGCCTACTATTTGATGCCCTCAATCTTTGCATGTTATTTACCTTCTGGCACATAAATGAGAACTCTCAAAATTACATCTTTGTGTGCAAAGCCACTGGCTGTGTTCATTTCAGGGCTTTAACTACGTTAGCAGAGTTACTACTGCTAACCATCTGCATCCCCTTTCAGAATGTCTTTTAAAAAGCCAAACACAATGTTATCCCTTTCTCTCACAGGTAGCACTGCAACATTCCTGCAGCAGAGACTCTTGGACTTTACAGAGGGTCTCTAAGCCCTTCAAAAAACGATGTTCTAAGCAAGCAAAAAAGGTAAAGGCACCAATACACAACAATCAACTATTTAGCACCCGTATCAATTTCAAAACTTATATTAACTTAAAAGAATATTTTTCCAACTAAAAGCTAAGTTGACATTTTTAAAAAATTACTTGCAAATCTAGGAAAAAAAATGTCATATCTTATTTATCCCACTTAGTACTTCTGGAACTAGACACAGCACAGCCTTGGAGAAAGATAATCAATGGTTCCTGCAAAAGAGAAAAAATTCAGCTAGCTTCATTTAACTTGTTTTTCCTGCATTTTCATCAATACAGAGATTTTCTACACTCCTTAGAAATTGTAACGGCAAGAGGAAATGAGAAAGGGTACATGTAGAAAAGAGAGTAGAAAGGTTTTTCACACTATATAACCATAACCGGGAAACAATTAATTCTCTGAAATAAATGGATGGCTAGATGGACAGTTTAGATAGATAATCACTTTTACCGAGTATTTACTATGATTCTGTGTGAGTCACTGTGCTGTGCCTCTTAAGAACTTTACCTGGAATAGACTGTTTGATCCTCAAACCAACCCTGAAGATAAGCCCAAGGGTAAGTGTCATTATTGTCCTCTATCTTACAGATGAGGCATCTGATCCCTCCAGAAGTTACGTAATTCACTAGGTGGTCTCAGAACTAATAGCCCATAAAGCTGGAATTCAAAGCCAAGCAGTCTGGCTCCTGAGCCCACACTCTTAACCACCATGCTCTACTACTCTTCAGTTCAAATAGAGAAAAGAGTTCTCTGTAATAAGAATTTTGTATTGAAAGTTTAATGTGTGTCAGGCACTTTATATGTTATCTTATTTAACCTTCATTTGAAAACAAGTTTATAAGGCAGGTATTCTTATTAACTCACTTTCCTAACTGAGGAAACTGAAGTATAGACAGGTAAGTCAAGTCATCTCTGTAAGACCACAGATTACTTGAGGCAAAGCAGGCATTCAAATCAGATCCCTCCAATTCCAAAGACATTAACTTTTGGCCCTTGTTGTTTTTTCTCATGATTTAGGTGGATTTGATATTTGATAATTTATCAAATAAATTTGCTACTGGTAGCAGTCCATGATAATTAGGCTTTCCTAGTACTAAAATAATTTTATTTGTATATGTTAACAGCTCACAAAGAGCCTTCTTTATATAGAGATAACCTGGATGTAAGTACACATTACAAAAAAAAAGGAATAAAAGACCACTCATATAAAAAGATGACAAATAATAAAAAAGGCTACAATAATGCTTCAATTTCTAATTCATTTTTAGCTTGCCTTACTAGAATTAACTCAGAATGAGAGTACTAGATAGGGACACATTCATAAATTCTCTTTCTTTTCAAATATCTATAGAACCCTTACTAAAATTGTTCTTCCACTTAATGTTACACAATAATGACCGTCTCCTGAAACCTTCATACACAATATCCTCATATCAGCAGTAAATGTTGCAATGATATTAACTTCTCTTCTTTAAATAGTGATTGAGCAAGAATAAAAATGAAAATGAGTGACACTGTTATACAGTTTTATTATGGTTTCCAGAATGAAATGAAATGCCCAAGTTATTGAAAAATAAAATATGTATTTGAATTTCTAGGAGTTGCATATGTCTGTGAGAAAGGAAATGGGGTGGAAAAAGATGTAAGCAACCAATGAGGTCAATTTGGATAGTTCATGAAAAAACAAATCCTAAAAGCATTAAGAATCTGTATACATATATATGTATATATATAATTAATCAAGATCAAACTCAGAAGGTAGTATCTCAAGTAAGATAAATGTTTCAAAGGCAATAATATGCAACACTATTTGCAGAAGCCTGCTAGTAGAATGTGGAACTCCGACTGTTGCCAATTGGTAAAAATTCCCTTAAGACTTATGTATAGGGCTAAAGGTGTACAGAGTTGGCAAACACGCTCTTAAAATAGCTGGAGACCTGTTTGCTTTAAAAATGGGCTTCAAATGGTAAATTAAACTCTCAGGGTTTGGATCAGTCCCATGAGATGACTAGACCGACCATTAGTTTTTAAAAGCAAAGTTAAGAATAACAAATGCCACAATTGAGCCTTTATTTTTATCTGTGTGAGACACATAAAACTAAATATCTCACATGATTCAAAATGTGGTGAGGAAATGATAATTTTGTCACTGTCCTTCAAGCATGACAGTGGAAAAACACCATTTGGCTGTAAAGACCAATTTTGGTTTCTTTACTTACCATAATAATGCTTTGAAATTTAGTTATCACATTCAAATCCACGTAGTCTTCTGTTTAACACTTGCTGAGTGTTTTAACTCAAAGTGATATGCCACCTTTCACTGGTGACTCCCCAGCCCACCTGTTTTACTACTACAAACACACCTGCTGAGATAAAAATATATTAAGTAGGGTAAAAATAGACTGAAGAGGGACATATGACATCATCTTTATAAATCAAAACATTAACCCTTTTCAAAACTTCAAGTACATTAGAGAGTCCTGATGAAAATAGTTTCCATTAGAAAGTCAACACTTAGAATTCTGGACCTGAAAGATACCTTAAAGATTTAATACGAGAGTCAATGTGCTGCCAGGGAAGAACTATCAGAACAAAACCAGACTCACCACTTTTTCTATGTATCTTGTAAGTCAGCCTATCCATGGAGAACACTAGAATAGCTTCAGAGTTCATGAAAGGTAGCACTGATTGCAAAGGTGGGCCGTGAGTGCTAGATAAGTGTCAGAAAAGCTAGCTTATAAGTAAAGGTTAAAACTCAAATAAAACCAAGAATTAAAACTCTCCAGCCTAAAGGTCAGGTTAACTAATCCCACGGTAAAAACTGGGCTATGATATAAGTCCAGAAAGAGCCTGAGAACAACAGGACAATAACTAAAGACACTGAAACAATTAAGTGGTAGATGAAAAAATAAGAGTAGAAAAGCGATGTGAAGCAGGAACTGGGACAGGAAAGGAGAGGTAGCAAAAGAAACTTTTTAAATAGCATAATACTCCACAGTGAGGAAAATTTTCAAATGCAGGTAATTTTAATTAGGTTCGGTGATCTATGGAGTCTGATCATCTTGATTCCACAAACTGAAAAAAGTCCACTTTGGGTACTGCTGACTTAACATCTGTATCACACCCCCACTGTCATATTTGTAATAACAAGGGAGTTTATTCAAGAGATTAACAGTTACAGTAGAAGTAGCTGTGGTAACAGTAATCATTCTTATTTTTGTTATTATTAAAAAGAACATTATAAAAGTTCATAGGTTCAATGAAATTTCAATATATTAGTTTATCTCTGTAACAAAAATAGAATGGAAATTGTATAAATAGTGTTTATAACTGTTTCCAATTTTAAATATCAGAAAACTGAGCTTACAGAAATTATGAATCTATTCATGCTCAGTGAGTAAGTAGAGAAGGCAGGGCCAGAACCTAGGTCTTCTGACTCCCAATGCCAGGTTACTTTTGTTAATCAATTAATTGAAATAAAAGCACTAAAATCTCTTCCATCCCTAAAATGCTATTTCTGTGTTCATTATATTAAGTCAGCATTATGTAGTTTAAGGGAGAAGAGCACGTATCTCCCTAGGCTCATGCTCAGTCCAGGATGAACCTGAACAGTGAACTACATAGACCTGCGCATCTGCTATTAGTTTGGAATCAAGAAAAGATCCAGCAAAAATATTTTTTTATGTTTTCAGAATAATAAGATTAACACATATAATAAAACATTGTGCTAATTTAAAAAGGAATTTAGAAATCAGGTCAGTATTAGAATAAAGAAACAAAAAAACAGACAGAAGTGTAAGTTATACAATTTTTTAAGCCTAGATAGAATCCAGTCACCGATTTCACTTCCCATAGATTTTTCATTTCAGTCTTCAAACGTATTTGATTTTCCTTTTTTTATGTACAGCAAACAAAAGGAAAACACCATGTTATCCTTCAAAACATGACAGAATGGTCAAATTCAATATTCAGCAAATATTTATTTAGTACCTACGACATATAAGGCAAGCATTGTTTTATTTATAAAACTGGAAATATCTCAAAGCTGGTTTATTTCTTCTCTGACACTTGATCTTATGACACAATCATACATTCACAGATACACATGGTGTTGATCAGTTAACTAAATCCATTTAGGACAGATCTACTGTGGTGATTTTACAAATATTGAGCCCACTCCAGGGCAGCTGAAGTCTTAACAGCTAAATATTGTATTTCACCCACATATACCTACCTATTGTACCTCACCAGCTATGTATAGGTCTCAGTGACAGGATTTTGTATCTATAGACAGCTAATAAGAAAACATTATTCAAGTTACATATTTTTAAACTATATTGACTTAACAATAAACCAAAATGATCAGTAAAGTATTTACTAAGTACCTAAATTCTCATAGTGCTGAAACAACAAAAAGACTATTCCATCCCACTAGGAACCACTGATTTAAATTAATAAAAATACTAGCCAAATACATAGACATGACAAGGCATGACATGGGAACAACACAACACTGCTTTTATAGTTATGTTCCCAAAATTTGCAGCAGTGAAAAAAAAAAAAACAGGGACTCATACTGGTAGGCAGTTAAGTAGCACAATTTCTTGAGGGCAATTTGGCAATAATAATATTTGTATAACCTTTGACCTAGTAATTCCACTTCTAGGAATTTGCCCTAAGGAAATAATACTGGATATGTGTAAATTTAATAATAAGGATATTCAATGCAGAGTATTCATAACAGTGAAACATTCCGAGCCATTATTTGGAAGCCTAATAGTAAACTACCATGAAGTTATATATGTACTAATGAAACATGTTCGTGATATATCTTAAGAGCAAAAATAAAGCAGCTCATAAAAGCAATAAGGACGATATGATACCACTGCTGTTGTTTTTTTTCCCCCGTGTGTATGCCTGTGTACCAAAATATTTACAGTAGTTTTGTGTGAACAGTGAGATTATGGGTGGTTTTCATTTTCTTCATCTTGTTTAGCTGCATTTTTATTTTCTATATAGTGTGCATTATTTTCGTGATTAGGAAAAAAATTCCTTATTACTATCATATGCATGGGATTTTCACTTTAATTTACTGATATTCTTAGATACCAGGAAGATGCCAGGTGCGGTGACGATAAAACCCAGGGAAGCAGAACTGGCTACAATAAAAAATTGATTATGAAGCAAGGTAAGAGAAGCGAGAGGAGGCAGACCCTAGAGAGATCCACTTAAGTGTTCCAGTGTCTTAGTTATTGTCCTGTTGTTTTCAGTATCTTTTCAGACATATATCATAATTCAGTTCCTACTATGGGATAGTTAACCTGACCTGATTTAAAGCTGTACAGTTTTAAATCTTGGTTTTATTTGAATTTTACCTTTACTTATATGACTAGCTTTTCTGACACTTACCTTTTGTGACCCTAGCAAGCAGGGTTGGTGGCCAGGAACCAATTCCTTACCAAATGCCTTACCCACCACCAGCAGTGAACAGAAAGGCAGCAGTATTCCGCATCCCTCTAGCATTTAAAGACTCAAGGGTAGAGCAAAACTAGCTACTTTCTGGACCTCCTACAGACGCCCTGCTACTGCTCTGCTGAGCCTCCCCGCCTGCCCCTCATGCTACAATACATGTATCCCAACCTTCTGATTCTTTAGCTTCTTGATTAATTTACATGCCCTTTCAAAATGTCCTTTAATTCATTACAGCCTTCCTGGAATTACTGTCTGGCTTCTCAACATGTGATATCAGATGTCCCATAAACAACAGCACTATTACATTAAAACCATGGATTAGATCCAAGCATCCTATTTCTCCCCAGGCCTATTAACTTGATGTTCTACAGGTTGAATCTCATTTAATTTGCCATTTACAGGATAACCTTTCCAGGTATATCTCTCAAAGTCCTTCCTGTTGTTCTGGATACCTCTTAATATCTGTATGTAGGAGAAAATCATTTGAATGAAGAAAATTAACTTTGTATTTTTCCTAATGGAAAAAACTGGAGGAGATGAGCACACAGTGCAACCGATTCGTGACTGGACAACGTCCTCACTGCGACTGCCTTCTTGAGTGAAACGTAAATGGCCCCACACCGTGAAAAGCAATAAATATTTCTGTCTTTGAAATAACAAGGCTGAGTGATCAAAGAGGTCAGGTAAAGAGATTTCCCATTCTTTGACATTTTGCCATTAGCTATACCATAAAAGACAGCTGTCTTTATGCACAGAGCCATCACCAAATGTCCCCAGACTCAGAAGATTAAATTATCGATGGTTTTCAGAACTGGAAAAAAAATCAATCAAAAGGATTCTTTTCTATCTTTTATATACATGCAGAAAAGCAAAAAAAAAAAAAATCTAATACCTAATTTGGTGGTGAGAGGAAGAGATACTCTCACACGTCATAGCAAGGCCAAGAGTATTTTCAACAAATACTTTTTTTGAAAAAATTTTTTCAAAGGAAAAAATTCACTTTATCACCTTCATAAAATCTCGAAGTCTTATAATGCATAAGAATATGTTAAATACATACAGACAACACTAGCCATAAAAAATGCCTGAGACAAATTTAAATGACCACTATAGTAAAGAATTTGATCTTTTCTCTGTGTATTCTCCCTAGGCTTATGTCAGTAAACTAGAATAAACATGTTATTAAAAGAGAATCAATAGGCGGCTTTAAAATATACAGTACCACAAAAGGTCAAGCCCTGGTATCGATTTTAATATAACATTTTTTGTGCAGCTTCCCAAAGGGTTCTTTTCTAATATTGTTCTTCATTTTTCTCTCATTTTGTTCCCTGACTGGTGAATTTGTTGTTCTTGTCTGCAAAAAGCTGTCTAAAGCTGAGTTTGCTGAGCATGTGTCATTCCCATAACAGCTGGAAAATGAAAGACAAAAAAATCCACCAAAAAAAAAACCCTAAAAACATTTAAAGGTAGTGAGTAGGAGGACAGACACAAGAGGATATGAGGTAAGAGATAACATTCAACTCACAATATATAAGAACAGGCTGAATCTCAGAATACTGCATGTTTCTGCCTTCCCTGGTGGCTTGAGAGGGACCTGATTCCCAGGAGCCACAGAGGCTGAGGGGAGCAGATAAGGAAAGAGATGATCTGTCAGGTTTCAACAACAACAACAATAAAAAAAAAAAAAACCTCTCACCAAACCATGTAAAGAATGCAAAGCTTCAAGACACAAGTCCACATTATTCCAGACTTCTCTTGAACTTAAAGCACCTGGGTTCATGAAAACTAATCAGAGGTATGTGACCATAAGGACACAAGAGACTTCCTGGCTTCTGTCCCAACAGTCAAGGCTCAAAGACTTACACGAAACATGTTCTGGTTTAGTCTCCTATAATATATTAAATGCATAATATATGTTTCACATGTAGTTACAAATTTTGAGTATGTTTTTAGCTAACAATAAAAATAGTCCCAAAACCTATACTATATTCACATACTGTCAGGTTTTCATTTTTAGACAATGCTCATTAAAAATGAAGCAAACTAAGCAACTGTCTCAGGACAGGATGGAAAAGTAGATCATTTTTGCGTAAGCCACCTGAAACCCAAAAGATACTGCCCCTGGAGTTATAAATGCAGTCCCCACATCAAAAAATGAAAGCCAATTAAGCCTACTAGAAGGGAAGACATGAATCACAGTTGCTTCCTAAGAACAATGAGAACTTATAGAGGCAGCATGTTATTGGGAAAGAGGTTTAGAGGAAAGGAGAACTGGATTTGAATCCTGATGCTACCACCCTTTGTCAGTAGCAGTCTAGGGCAAGGTACGCAACTTCTCC
Source organism: Lepilemur ruficaudatus (assembly GCA_963574885.1). NCBI lineage: Eukaryota > Metazoa > Chordata > Mammalia > Primates > Lepilemuridae > Lepilemur > Lepilemur ruficaudatus. The sequence continues at coordinate 32,078 of CAUYRT010036375.1, forward strand.
AAACTGCTTTCTGATTGTAAAATAAACTCATAGATAGCAGAGCTACCATGCCCATTGGCTCCCCAGTTTGATGGGGGTGGGGGCATCACTCAATCTTGGATCCTTGGGGGAGAATGTGAAGGGCATCAATTTATAGTCCGCGATACAGGCTAAGGCAGACCTCATCAGAGGGCTCCTGGGGAGTTCAGAGCTAATGCATACAACATACCAGCCCAGCGCCTGGTACTCAGTGGATGATCATTAAATTGTTGTCGTCATATGATGACTCATCTGCCTCTTTTTCCTTTTGGACAAATTCTATCCTGTTCAATCTATTTAGCCACAAAAGTAAAATATTATTATAATTTAGTAATACAGTATTTTGGGGACCTCCTGTATGACAGACAGTAAGTTTTGCCCTCATAGACCTTTATATTCCAGTGCAGAACACAGACAAGAAACAGATGAAGTACTCCAAAGAAACATAAAGCAGGAAAAAGACAGCCAGGGTGAGAGGACAGGAAAGAAAGAAGAGTTATTTTAGACAAAATGACCAGGGAAAGCCTCTATGTGGGGTTATTTGAGAAGAAATATGGATAATAAGAGGGAGCCAGCCATGCAAAATAGGGGCTGCAAGTATTTATTGTGTGCAAGAGCTGTAGGCACAGGCAGTTTTGGCAGCCAGTATGGCTGAAGTGCTCAAAGCGAGGGGCTAAGAGAGGTGGTACGGGTGTTTGAGTGTCTAAATGCCTAACAGTAGCAGGGGACTAGAGGGCAGGGGAAAGGGCTTGGACTTTTATGTGAAATCTGATGAAAAGCCATTAGAGGGTTTTAAGCAAAGAAACCAACATGACTCAAAATACAGTTTTTAAAGCACACTAACCTAACACTGCTTTGTGAAAAATAGAGTCTAGAGGACAAGAGCAGCCCTGTGCAGGTGTCTCTGTAACAGTGCAAGTGAGAAATGATAATGGCTTAGACCAGGGTTTCTCAACCTCAGCACTTACGACATTTTGAACCAAATGATTCGCTGTTGCAGGGCCGTCCTGTGCATTGCGGGATATTTAGCAGCATGCCTAGCCTCTACTTGATAGATACCAATAATACTCCCCATGTTGTGACAACCTAAAAGGTCTCTCTAGACATGGCCAAAAGTCCCATGGGGGAAGGAAGCAAAATCTCCTGCCATTGGGAACCACTGGTTTAGACTACGGCAAGGATAGAAATGGTTAGAGGTAATGAATTTGTAATATATTTTTAAAGCATAAACCAATTTATGGCCCCAATCAGGGCCAATTAATTGCAAGGGGGAAAGCAGGGGCATAAAGGCAGGAAGAAGGAATTAGGAGTAATCAGTAATCAAAATTCTGACGTTATCTTCAACTTTCTGTTAGACTAGCATTATCTATATTTTCAGTAGTTGGAGGAAAATCTAAGACAAACCTATGTAGGTCTATAAAAATAACAAGTTACAAAAGCTCACTTGGATAATAGTTTGAGCTTCTTTTATTTAATTCTATACAAACTGAATTGTACAGTTGACAGATGTATTCATAAAGAAATGCACAATTTCTAACATATTACAGCAAATCTATAGAAATATTAATTTTACCCATTATTTGACAGTATTTTCACAGTTTTATTTCAAAACATAGTCATATGAATTAAAAAAACAAAAACACCAAAAAGTCCTTTCATTTGTGAATTTCTTTTCAAACTTAAGTTCCTTATTTATTGAGCTCCATAATCAAGGCATAGCTGACTGTGCTGAAACCTATAAAACATAAACCTTCAGGAAGTTTCAAAAGAGGCTCCAATAGAGCATTCAGACAGACATACAATAGGTAACATAACTGTTGAACCAGCAAACAATTTAGCCTCTGAGACACAGTCTAGTGGAGTAATGATGAGTATGGGTGGCTTCAGATACAGACTGCCTGGTTTCAAATCTCAATTCTTCTACTATCTTGATAGGTGACTATAAGCAAGGGAGGCTCTGTGTTTCAGCCACTTCATCTTCAAAAATGAGGGGACCAGCAGGTCAGAATGTGCCTCATAGGGTTGCTGCGAGGAATGAACGATCAAGGTGTGCAAAGTGCTTGGACAAGCCCTTAGGACAAAGGAAGTATTCAAAAACTGTTGGCTAGTACTATTACCTATGATTACTTATTACTACATATTATTACCATTACTAATACTACTTTTCTTAGTGAAACTAGACTTAAATGGCATTTATTATTAGATCTAAAGTCTGCTTGAGATCTATATATACTGACATGGGAAGAGAGATCACAATATATGATTGAGTAGGAAAAAAAAGTTATGCAACATTATTCAATCTCATTTGTTTTAAAAACAAACTATATATAACACTGTTAAGAATATATTTCCCCTAAGGCATGAATGTGTATGTGATTTTATGGGGGTAAGAGTAGAGGAGGGGAAGGAGAAAGACAACTGACTTTATTCTTCTGTATTATCTGAATATCTACAATAGGTATATATTCCTTTGGGAATTTTTGTTTTTAACAAGCCAACATTATCCACGATTTCAATAGTTTGAGGAATGACCTTTCTATGTCAAACCTACCTGGTTCTATACAAATAATGAAAGAGTTGCAGAAAATCTGATGGATATGGGTTTTTAAATTAATAGATATTTCTCACATTAAAATCAGTGATTTCAACTGAATTTTCTTGATACTGTTTTGGTGTGGTTTGGTTTTATCTATCAACCCCATCTGTAAGCCACAATGCATTTTAATTTATACTTTTTTTTTTTTTTTTTGGATACAGAGTCTCACTCTGTTCCCCAGGCTAGAGTGAGTGCCATGGCATCAGCCTAGCTCACAGCAACCTCAAACTCCTGGGCTCAAATGATCCTTCTGCCTCAGCCTCCCAAGTAGCTGGGACTACAGGCATGCGCCACCATGCCCGGCTAATTTTTTGTACATATATTCTTAGTTGGCCAATTAATTTCTATTTATAGTAGAGATGGGGTCTCGCTCTTGCTCAGGCTT
>CAUYRT010036376.1:0-12320 GCA_963574885.1 Lepilemur ruficaudatus
AAGGTGCTTTCCCAGGCTGCCTGGATCCTGCCTCAAGCCCCTCGCCCCAGTGACCGGGCCCTTCAGCTAAGGGGGCTGGACTCTGCCTCTGGCCAGGCGGCCCCTCCTTAGGGCCGCCAGCTTCCTCCATCTGCCCAGCCCTGTCCTTTCTAGTCCTGCTCCCTGATCCCCGCCCTGGGCCGGCCCTCGCGGCCCCTCCCGCAGGCTCGCCGGGACACCCAGTCCGTACCTCCTGGGCCAGCCGCAGAGCCACCCTGGGGCGCTGGCTCAGGGTCTGCCTCTGGCCCTCTCCTCCACTGGTGGCGCACCCCCAGTCCCAGCCTGCTGTGCCCAGGGTGGCCGCAAGGCCAGAAAAGTCCCCCACACCCACCCTCGCTCCCGGCACCGCTCCCGCCCCTCTCGAGGTTCAGGGGACCCAGCTGTGCCAGTCCTCGCTGTGTCTTCCCCCACACCGCGGCCACACCAGTCTCACTTTTCCAGCACATTTTGACTCTTCGTTGTTTCGTTCTTAAATTCGGGGACAGGACCTAAGGAAACTATCCCAGACAGTATAGCGCCTGAATACTGCACTGTTAGAAGGACCAGCGTCTAGGATTCTGGGCCGCGCAAGAGTCAAAGACGGCGCCCCTGGCTGGCAACATCTTCCCACTAATCTCTGCCATTGGCCTTAAGATCCTGGGGGGACGAACGCTTTGAAGCTCTTCTTCTTACCCGGAAGGGTGAGGGTGGCTGGGAAAGAGGAGTGGAAAGCGCACCGAAAGCGGGGATGGGGCCTCGCCCGTCGGTGGCCCACGCTAGACTGCCCGGGCGCTCCCTATCCTCGAGCTCAGGTGCCAGGCGGAGCTGGACGCGGACCCCGCCCTACTTCAGTCCACCGCCAGCCATCGGCAGGTGCCCCGGGGTCGCAGGCCACGGTCGAGATCGGGGACAGGAGTTGGCAGTAAGCGGGCACCGTACCTTGGATAGGAGCGCGCGGCGGCCGGGACCTACCTGTCCGCGGTGCGCCCGCGTGGCTGCGCCCGGGAGCACGGGCTGGGCGGCGGGGCCGAGCTGCGCTCTCCCGGAGCTGCACCTCCCGCCCGTCCGCCAGCCGCCCGGCACTTCCGCATCTCGCCACCCACGCCCCGGGGCCGCGGCTGCGGAGCTCCGCGCGCCTGCAGCGCCCCGCCCCGCCCCGCGGATCCACCCCGGGGCCCCGCACTGACCCGGCGACCGCGGACCCGGGCTGAGCAAGTCACCAGCCCAGGGCCTCGGGGGAGACGCCAGATAGCGCGGTGCCCTGGACCGACCACTGGGCTCCTTTGGCAATCTGGAACAGTAAAACAGTCATTCGACAACCCCCCAAACCCTCAATGCAGTGCTCGGTGGGGCCAAGAGGCTTCCCCAGCCCTGCGCTCCCCAGGTGCTCAAGGTCGGCTGCACTCAAGCCATCAGCTGAGACACGCATGAGGGCACGGTGTGGCCGATCCCCTCAGGCCCCCTGAGCGCCTGCCCGCACGCCTTCCCAGGGTGGCCCCAGCCCCAGCTCCCAGTCGCTAGCACTAGGACCCGGACACGCCCTCCTCGAAGTGCTTGCGGGAATCCCTGAGCCACTCTTTGCCTTTCTTATCCTCACCCCCTGACCTGTTTTGCCCCAGCTCCCCTCTAGTGTCACCTTCCGATCCTCCCAGGGTCGGAGCGTGGGCGCCAGTCTCACCTCTTCTCTCCCTCTCTGCAACCTTGGCTGTCCACCTGTCGTTTTGAACGGTTTCGGTTGTATAAAGGGACCTTGCTTGCCACCCTCCTCCTTAACGTGTCTTGTTACTTCTCCTGGAAGATTCTCGCTTGGAAACTCCTGCTCTTCAAATTTTCTATATCCGCATCACCTTCCCTGGAGAGTCTGCCTTGACTTCCCCTCCTAGGAGGATTGGTTTCCTGTGACTTTAATGTCTGATTTCCACTGGAATCAGTTTACTCAGGGACTCCTCCTGTCTTCTCATTGTTCCTTTTCTATAGCAATTTTTAATTAAAAATATTTTAAATGAAGAAAATCCCTAAGGTAATTGTTTAATTTTAGATAGCAAATAAAACATATAAGTTCTAGATAGCACTATTTGCCCTTCAAAGTTTAGAACCTTGTATTTTTTTAACACATACAGTAATATTAGCTGATGAATCAGAACTTTGACGTTCCCCTCCCCTCTCCTGGGTTGATCTTTACCTTTGAAGAGTGAAAAGACACTTGTGCGTTGTCTTTTTTCATCTCTTCTGTGTCTCCCCCTCCTCCCTGCCTTTGTAGCCCATATATTATTGTATATAAGTATTTTATTATTTGTATCTGCTGAGTATTTCACTGCACATTTTTAAAATTTAAAATATGGATGGGGAAAATGTGGATGGGTAGATTGTTTTATATTTCTTTAAACATGAAACTGCTATTTAATTGAAAGTGGCACCCCACAAAATGGGAACCTTTGTCACTGGAAGTCAGTATGTTTAATAGAAAAATATTCTATGTTGATCCAGAAAATACATCGGGAACAATAGCCAGAAGAGCCTTCTTTTATTGTCAAATGCCCCCACACACTCTGAGGGACCAAGAGACCCTAGGATTCTGCACCCTGTCCTCCCCTACAACTGTCCACCTTGCTCAGGTGAGGTCCCACCCTTAGAGTCTCTGAACTTCAAGAACCAGCAGGGGCTCCCTGTGTGCAGAAGAAGGGGTGACACATGAGTTGGCATCAGCTCTGCTGCCTTCAAGCTAAACAACCTCAGACAGGTCCTTGAACCTCATTCCCTCGTCTCTAAACATCAGACCCAAGCCTGATGTTCCCCGGCTCCCAGCATTGGATGGGGCTCCTGGAACAGGGGCTGTGCAGGGGCTCAGCCTGGCTCTGATCCTGCTTTCCCCTGACTTGGAGAACTTGAGCCAAGAGCCACCCCGGGCCAGAGACAGCACAGGGAGGGAAGGCAGGCAGCACTCCAGGGCAAGGAGCAGCCCCCAGATCCAGGGGTACCCCAGCCTCCTGGTGCTGCCTTGTGGATGGGAGCAGAGTAAAGGGGAAGTGAGGCCACCCCAAGCCCTTTGCTCACTCCCAGTTCCCCTGATGTGGCAGGGGCCTGTAGGGGGCAGGGAGACTTGGCTCTCACAGCCCCAGGAGCCTGGGCAGAGATGTGCCCAGGCTTCCCACTTCCAATGGTGTGACATGGTCCCGAGCTGGTACTTACCCTGGCTGGGGTATCTCCCTTGATTTGGGCAGAAGCCAGGGTGTGTGAGTGTGAGTGGAGCTGGCGCAGGGAGGGAAGCCGTGTCACCAGAGGGAACTGAAACCCAGTGTGAATGGGAGGGAGGGAGGACAGAGGAAGGGAGGTAAGACATCTCCCAAACTCCCACCCCCCAGGCCTGGGCTCTCGGGGTTCCGAGGCTGGCCTCTTTCTCAGATACCCCGAGTTTCTGAGGACTTGGCGGCCGGACACCAGGCTCTGAGGTCAGCAGGGCTGAGTCAAAGCCCCGTTCTCCCACTTGGGAACTGCGTGCGCTTGAGCAAACCATTTTCTCTCTTGGAAGCCCCATTTCCTGTCTGAAAGTGAGAACGGTAGCCCGGGTGTGACAGTTCCACTGTGAGGTCTAGATTCGACAAATGCTTATCAAGCGCCTTGTGCCCTCCAGGATAAAGCGGTGAACAATTTCTGTTTTGTCTCAAAACCTCTGCCCTGCAGGAGTTTCCATCCTTTGGAGTAAAATAGACAATAAATCCTTAAGTAACAAAATTGAGTGAGGCCTCGTGGGGCATCGTCCAGGCAGTGGCTCTGCTCAGGACAGGAGTAACCTGACTTAGGCCTTAACACAACCCCCACTCCTGTCTGTAAAGTGCTCCTGCAGTTGCTGATGGTAGAAGTGGTGGCGTTAGGATCATCGCCCAGGACGCCACAGCTGGGGCTTCCTCCTGTTTCTTACTGACTTCTGCCTCCTCAGAGCTTTCTGGGGCATGACCTGGAAGTCCCCCACTCAGCTAGCACTGTCACACGGACACCTCTGGACCTCGAGTCCCCACCTTTCCCGATCTACAGCTCTGCCTCTCTTTATGTGGGCTGAGGTCGAGGAAGCTGCCCTGAACACCTGCCTCATTGCTCCTCAGCTCGAGAACAATCGTGGCTTCCCTTTTCCTGACTGGTCACTGCTCCTGTCCCTGCTGCCTGCAGCCCAGCTCCTGCCCTCCTCTGCAGACTCTATTCTGGCTTCACCTCCTCCTCTGGGCCTTGGACCCACAGCTGAAGCAAGCCTCGCAGTCCTCGGGAACACCCCCAAACCTCAGTTTCTGCTGACCTCCTGCACCTGCCTCTTTCTCGGTTACACTCTCAGATTCCGGGGCTTCACATTGCCTGCATTTCTCACCATCTCCTTTCAACACATGTGCTGACAACATCTCACCTTCCCCTGGACTCCTCTCCCAGCTCAGGCCCCTGAGTCTGTGAACATCCTCCTGGCCCTGGTGCAGACACCAGGACGCTGCCCCAGACGCCCCGTCCCCTACCGCTGCACTACTTCGAGCCTCCTGAACCTGCTTGTCTCAGCACTATGCTGAAACCACTTCCCTCCCTGCGCCTGGGCTCTGTCACGGAAGGGGTCAGGGCCTCCAGCCTTCTGCCTGTGTCGCTACCGAGCACTAGACACATACACTAGGGGGAGAGGAGGAGGAGGAAGTCCAGTAGGGAGCCCCAGCCTTCCAGCCCTGCAGTTGGGACAGACGCCAGCCCAGTCCCACAGGAACCAGCTGAGGACCTGTGGTGTCTGTCCCATCCAGGCACAAGAGGCCCACCTATCTTTGATATGGGGTATGGGGGGCCCAGGTCCCGGGCTCAATCTATCTTGAGTGCCTGCAGCTTAGAACCAAGGCTGGGGACCCTCGTCGGGGCAGGATGGTTGTCCCTCTGAGGTGGGCTCTGAGTGGGAAAGGAGGAGAGACTCCGTTCTACCCAGGATGGTAGCACCAGCCCAAAGGCGTGGGGGCTCTCCCCAGCCCATGTCTGGGACTCAGAGGGGTGGGGCAATGACAGAGCCACCCTTGGGGGGACTCCTCCAGGGATGGCCCTGAGACTCCTGGCTGTCATTGTTGAGGTGTGAGGTCCTGGTAGGGGTGAGGGACATGACATTCCTCCCATGTGGCCTCTCAATACTTAACCATGGGCGAGGATGTCCTGCTGTCCCTCTCTGGCCTCTTGAGGGGTGGGCTGTGGGGGGGATTGTGGGCAGAGCATTTCAGGTGTGTGGCGGGGGAGGAGAGGGATTCCTCGGGGGCTAATAGCCAAGCAGAGCTGTGGGGACAGGTGTTCAGCTCTGACAAGCTGGTCACCCCTGGGCCAACACTATGACACTGTGGGGTCAGGCCTGGGGGATCTGGGTGGGGCATCCCCCCTGCCCCCTCGCCTCTCTCCTGCTATTGTAGCCTCTGATGCCAGGGGCAGAAAGTCAAGAAAGCGGAGAGCCCTGGGGCCAAAGCACCCCATTGAGGCCCATGGGTGAGGGCCCCCCCAGGGAGGAGGAGGTGTCAGGCCTCACTGGAGGGGTTTTGGGGGGGGTTCCTATCAGGCCAGTGTCCTGGAACTGTGGTGCTACACAGTTCTCCAAGCCAGGAACCAGCTGCAACCCTGATGCCCACCCAGAGCCCCGTGCTGGGCAGATGGGGGCTACCAGGGTGCAGGCTACCTGTGCCAGTCTTGCGGGCCAGGCTCCCTTTTCTCTTGGCCTGTCCTCCTCCCCTCTCTCCTGGGCAGCACTTCCAAAGCCACAAGGATACTGACAAACCACGGTAGTTGGGGGCCATTGCTGGGGAGTGGAGGTGTTGGGGGAGATGGGAAGAAGAAAGGGCCACCTGCTTCTTCACTGGCCCCCAACTCCAAGGAGGCTTTGCTTTGCCATGGTAGCCATAGGTGTGACCCAAAGGGCTGGGCAAAGGGACAGGGAGTGTGGGGATCTGGGGTCCCACCTGGAGCTCAGGCATCTAGAGAGCAGGTGTGCTCAGTTCCATGTCCTCACTGTGGAGCTGAGGTTCGGGGTCAGGGAAGAGAGAATAAGGACTTGGGGCCCCTTTGCAGGTAAGCAGCTTGTCCCAAACTACGGAGAAGCCAGGGGTGCACCCGTCTCGGGCTGCTGATGGAAGGAGCAAATACAAGACAGTTCTGATGAGACCTGGATACAAGCCGGACACTGTCAACTTTTCATACGTTACTGCGTTTACTTGCCACGGCCAGCCATGAGGAGGTAGGTGTTATTATTAATATAATAGTATCCCCACTTACAAAAAGTAAGCTGAGTCATTTGCTGACCTCATCAGCTTGCACAGGTCACTCGGCTTACTTCTTTGTATTCTTAATGTTTTCTTTGGTGCTCCTTGGCTTGTAGAAGCATCTCCCAGATATCTGCCTTCATCTGAACATGGTTTCTCCCTGTGTACATCTGTGTCCATGTTTCCCCTTTTTATAAGGACACCAGTCATGCTGGATTAGGGCCTGCCCTAATGACCTCAACTTAACTATTTACATCTGCTATCACCCTATTTCCAAATAAAGTCACATTCCGAGGTACCTGGGGTTAGGACTTCAACATATAAATTCAATCCATAACAGTCTTTATCAACCTACTCTGCACCCAACACTGGGGTCATATGTGATTTTCATGATAACTGCACAAGGCAGGGGTGTGTATTATCTTCATGTTACAGATGAAGACATTGGGTTCAGAAAGGTCCATCAGGGCAGGGCACGGTGTCTCATGCCTGTAATCCCAGCACTCTGGGAGGCCGAGGCGGGTGGATCATTTGAGCTCAGGAGTTCGAGACCAGCCAGAGCAAGAGTGAGACCCCGTCTCTGCTAAAAAAAAAATAGAAAGAAATTAGCTGGACAACTAAAAATATATGTATAAAAAATTAGCTGGGCATGGTGGCGCATGCCTGTAGTCCCAGCTACTTGGGAGGCTGAGGCAGTAGGATTGCTTAAGCCCAGGAGTTTGAGGTTGCTGTGAGCGAGGCTGACGCCACAGCACTCTAGCCTGGGCAACAGAGCCAGACTCTGTCTCAAAAAAAAAAAAAAAAAAAAGAAAAGTCCATCAGTTTACTCAGAGGCACACAGCAACTAGTAAAATTAGGCACTGGGCTGTGAACCAGACTAAACCGTCAGTGACATTTTATCACTTTGGAGCCAGACAGACCTGGGTTCAGGTTCTAGCCAGATGACCTTGGACAACTTGTTCAACCTCTCTGAGTCTGGTGTCCTCGTTTGTAAAATGGGATTTGCGATTTACTATTAGCAACAATGCACTGCCATCCAGCCCAGCACCTGGCACACGGTAGAAGTTATTGTACTAAATAGAGCAGTGGCTGCTCCGCTGAGAACGTTCTACCTTCTGTTGGTTCTGGGAGGCTGCCTCGCTGTGACTGGCCTGAGTCCCTGGGGCAGGCAGAGCCAGGGAGGCGTGCCGGTCCCACACTCTGGTGGCCCAGCGCTTCCTAGCCCCCACGCCAAGCTTCCCCCCCGGGACACACACACTCCTGCCCCTCCACTGGGCCGGACACAGCCAGGGGAAGAGTTAAAGGAGCTGGCTGCTGGCGGCCCTGGGTGTTGTCCCCATGGGCGCAGGGAATGATTGTGGCCCCCAGGAGAGCCTGCCTTCCCCAGCTGCCTCTCCTTAGGAACAGGCCCAGGAGAAACCACAGGATGGGGGCTGGGATGCAGGGGAGGGGTCGACTACACATGAAGTGATGGGAACAGTTCTGTATCTTGACTGCTGGTGGATACACAACTCTCTGCCTTTGCCAAAACTCATAGAACCAAACACTAAAAAGAGTGACCTTTACTATGTGTAAATTAAAAATAAATAAAAATTTTTATTAACTGATTGAAGAGATTCAAACTCTAAATGTCAAGAAAGTTTTAGGAAAAGCCTAACTAATTTATTTGGTTTGTATTTTCCTTTTTATGCAAGCAAAGGATTCATATATGATAAATGTGTTATAGAACTCTTCTAAATTAGTCTAAAATAAAAATTCTAAGTAATTAGAAAAATAAAAATAAAGAAAAATAGACCCAGGCCAGGACGTGGCTCGAGCCGGTAATTCTAGCACTCTGGGAGGCCAAGGTGGGAGGACTGCTTGAGGTCAGGAGTTCAAGACCAGCCTGAGCAAGAATGAGATCCCTGTCTCTACTATAAATAGAAATATTAGCAAGTGGTGTGTGCCTGTAGTCCCAGCTACTTGGGAGGCTGAGGCAGGTGGATTGCTTGAGCCCAGGAGTCTGAGGTTGCAGTGAGCTGTGCTGACACCCACTGCACTCTAGCCTGGGTGACAGAGCAAGACAGGGAAGGGAAGGAAAGAGGAGGAGGAGAGGGGAGGGGAGAGGAAGGGAGGGGAGGGAAAGAAAAGGTCAAAGAAGCATCCTTCAAAGAGGCATGTGTTTCCCCTGGGCTGGACATCTGTCCCTCCTCATAAAATTTGAGGCGATCCGCAGGGCTGCAGCCCGGAAAAGGCCCATCAAAGCTACAGCCTGTGTATTGCTCACTGGGGCCCCCCTGTGGCCATCTCTATGCCTCAGCCCTGCTCCCTAGGGCTGGTGTGTCCAAGGTCATCATTCTCCCCCAGGCAGCTTTCCCGTCCACAGCCTCTGCCCAGGGCCTTTCCTGTGGACTGCGCACCTGGACGGGACAGGAAGGCAGTACAGGAAACTGTCCACAAGTGAGCCCTAGAGCAACCACTAAAAAAAAAAATCACTTAAAAAATTATTAAAGGAATTAAAATGTTATCCTAGAAAATACTCAATGCAAAAGAAAGCAGTAAAGGAAGAACAGAGCAACAAAAAAGACACGGGACATTTAGAAAACAAGTAAAATGGCGGATATAAATCCAACTACGTATATCAACGACATGAATGGATAAACAATCAAATCAAAAGGCAGAGATCAGCCAGCACAGTGGCTCACGCCTGTAATCCTACCACTCTGGGAGGCCGAGGTGGGTGGATCACTCAAGGTCAGGAGTTCGAAACTAGCCTGAGCAAGAGGGAGACCCCGTCTCTACCAAAAATAGAAAAAATTAGCCAGGTGTGGTGATGCTCACTGTAGTCCCAGCTACTGGTGAGGCTGAGGCAGAAGGATCACTTGAGCCCAGGAGTTTGAGGTTGCAGTGGGCGGTGATTACGCCACTGCACTCTACCCGGGGCAACACAGTAAGATTCTGTTTAAAAAAAAAAAAAAAAAAAAAGAGAGAGTTTACCATATGATGCAACAGTTCTACTCCTCTTTGTATACCCAAATGAAATTAAAGCAATAATCCCCGCAAAAACTTGTAGATGAATGTTAATAGCAGCATTATCCATAACTCAAAAGTAGAAACAACCCAAATGTCCATCAACTGATGAATGGATAAATAAGATGAAATATACAATGGAATATTAGCTGTCAATAAAAAGCAATGAAGTACAGCTACCCGCTACAACATGGATGAACCTTAAAAACACGTTAAGTGCGGCCGGGTGCGGTGGCTCATGCCTGTAATCCTAGCTCTCTGGGAGGCCGAGATGGAAGGATCGCTCAAGGTCAGGAGTTTGAAACCAGCCTGAGCAAGAGCGAGACCCCGTCTCTACTAAAAATAGAAAGAAATTAATTGGCCAACTAAAAATATATAGAAAAATTAGCCGGGCGTGGTGGCACATGCCTGTAGTCCCAGCTACTCGGGAGGCTGAGGCAGGAGGATCACAAGCCCAGGAGTTTGACGTTGCTGTGAGCTAGGCTGATGCCATGGCACTCTAGCCAGGGCAACAGAGTGAGACCTGTCTCAAAAAAAAAAAAAAAAAACACGTTAAGTGAAAGAAATCAGACATGAAGGACCACATGTTGTATGATTCCATTTATTTATTTGACAAAACAAGGATTTCTTTTCCTTTCATGGAAATGAATTTGGATGGCAGCTGTGAAGAACTGATCTGGGAGCTGGAGGTGGCATCCCTGCCAAGCCAACTTCTGTCTTTATTCTCTTCTGTGACTTCCATCTTCAAGGTTGCCTTATACAAGATGGCTGCTGCACCTCCAGGTCCAAACTCCATGCTGTTTACCAGCTGTTACAAGGGATATTACAAAGGATATGGACACACAGACAGACGAAGAGATGGACAGAGCAAGCTCAGGTTGGGGTGGGAGGGTGGCGTGGAGTCTCCATGTCACCTCTGGGTGCTCTACCTCCCAGCACCTCCCCACGTCAAGCAGCCTGGAAGCTCCTGTGTGATTCCATTTATATGAAATGTTCAGAACAGGCAAATCCTTGGAGAAAAAATATGTACATTCATGGTTTGCTTAGGACCCGAGACAGAGTATAGAATTTCTTTTGGGGGTGATGAAATGTTCTAAAATTGATTGCGGTGAGAGTTGCGTAACTCTGTGAATTGCACACTTTAGGTGGGCAAATTGTATGGTATGTGAGTTATATCTCAATAAAGCTGCTACCAAAAAAGGTGGGTGCCTGAGGTCACCACTGGGTGGTGCCAGGACATCTGGTGCCTCAAGATGGCCCCAACTGTAGTTTTGCTCCACTGGCTTCTACCCCTTGTATCAGACTCTCCTTCTCCAGGTTATGTGCAGGAGCAGCTGCCATCCACATCCCCTCAGCCTCTATCTAAGGTCTTGTTTGCATCTAAACCTTGGGCGGTGAGAGAGGAGCAGGCAGGGGTCGCCATGGTGGTGAAGTCTGGAGCCAGCAGAGCTGAGGAGGAAGCTGGTTCCTCTGCTCTGGCTGAGCTCCTGAAATTCCCCAACCCACAGTTTCCTGGGCACCGTCATAGCATCATAGAGCCGCTGTGAGAGGAATTACTGCCATCTGTGCAACCCAATCAGCACGGGCTGGGCTCCCATGGAGGACTGGGGGCCTGGGAGTCATCATCACTGTGGGGGGGGTCGGGGAGAGGGGACCCAGAGTGGGGGCTGTGATGTAGGGCTGTGTCTGCACAACTCTATGGAGCCTGTTTGCATCACAGCCATCGTGGATCTATTCTAACGCTTTCCCAGTCGATGAAAATAAACTGTCTTGAGAAGTAACACCTTTTACTAATTCACACAAAGTTGCCTTATGGTCTAAATATGTGCTGTCCAGTATGGTAGCCTCTAGCTATATGTGGCTACTTATATTAAAAGTAATTAAAATGAAAACTTCAGATGCTCAGTTGCACTAGATATATTACAGGTGCTCAATAGCTCCACATGGCTATTGTCCTGGATAGTGCAGATCTAGAACATTCTCAGGCCATTCTACTGGAGCGCCAGGGGAGGCACTGTTGAAGCTGAGAGCAAGGCCAGGAGGGATGAGAAGAAGAAGGAATCCCAGGCAGGGACTACACAAGCTCTCTCTCCTTTCGCCACCACCTTCTTAGGTTCTCCAGGCCCTAATGGGCTCCCCAGGGCTCAATCTTTGAGAAGAGAAAGTCAAAAGAGATTGGAGAAGCCGCAGGTGGGAACAGGCACAAGGCTGATTGGGCGCCTCTACTGGCAAGTTCCTCCCAGGCTTGGAGGTCGCTGGTGAGCACCTAGAAACCTCTGCCCACCCCCAGAGGTGGCTCTGACGTGGGTTCAGATACGCAGTCTGAATGCCTCGCTCTTTCCATATCAGAAACAAAACAAAATGAAAAACCTACACACATTTCTAAAATCTAAGCAGCTTCCATCCAACAAGGAAGTGCTGGGTCTCAGCTGTGAGTACCGCCCTGTGGGCAGTGACGGTCAGGGGTGTCATTGAGATTTCGTACTTGACTGGACACGCTGCAGCTGGGTGCTGTGCCTGGAACGCAGTGAGGTGGACCCTTGGGGGTATTTTAAGGCCGGGCGGGCCGGGCGTGGTGGCTCACACCTGTAATCCTAGCACTCTGGGAGGCAGGAGCGGGCGGATCGTTTGAGCTCAGGAGTTCGAGACCAGCCTGAGCAAGAGCGAGACCCTGTCTCTACTAAAAAAAAAAAAAATAGAAAGAAATTAGCTGGACAACTAAAAAATATATATATATAAAAATTAGCCAGGCATGGTGGTGCATGCCTGTAGTTCCAGCTACTCGGGAGGCTGAGGCAGTAGGATTACTGGAGCCCAGGAATTTGAGGTTGCTGTGAGCGAGGCTGATGCCACGCACTCTAGCCTGCGCAACACAGTGAGACTCTATCACAAAAAAAAAAAAAACAAAAAAACATAAGGATGGGCAAAGGAGACCCCTTTTGGAAGGCTATTTAGTCTGAATTTGGGAGAGGCACAGCCAGGCGTGGTTCACATCGATGACACACACACAGCACAGCCCCCACCCGCTGCAGCTGCTCACCTGGC
>CAUYRT010036380.1:0-18856 GCA_963574885.1 Lepilemur ruficaudatus
CAGAGAACTGTGCTGAGTGGCAAAAGCCAACCCCAAGAGTGATGGGATCAGAACATCTCAAATGTAACATTCTTCTAATGACCACATTATACAAATTGAAAACATATTAACATTTTTCTGGGGGTTAAGGAGTAGGTAGGGGCCAGAGGAAAGTAGGAGTGGCTATACAGGGTTCCATGAGGGATCCTTGTGGTGACAGAGTGTTCTATGTCTTGACTGTGCTGATACCAATATCCTGGGTGTGTATTGTACAATGTCCATGCAAGATGTTGCTACTGGAGGAAATAGGCTAACTGGTACCTGGGACTTCTCTCTGTGATTACTAAGAGCAACATATTTGTTGTAATAATCTCCAACTAACAAGTTTAAGACAAAAAAAAGGAAGAAAACCCATGCCATTAAAATATGAAACAAACAGACACCCAAACAAAAAACTATGTCTTTTAATCCAAACATGTCTATGGGCCCAAAATGACTCCCAAGAAGCCCATTTGGACTTCTTTTTTGTTTTATTTTGTTTTGCTTTGTTTTGTTTATAACTCCACTTTTTTATTTTATACAAGATTTAAAATACATGCATAAAATAATTATAAATCTATTTTTGGGGTACACAATATATCAATATGCAACTTGTGATATTAATAACAAAGTTGGGACACAGAGCAGTACACAAATAGATTTCTTTTTTTTTATTTCAGGATATTATGGGAGTACAAACATTTTCGTTACAAGTAATGACTTTGCCTTACCCAAGCCAGGGCTAGAGGCGTGCCCTTCCCCCATACAGTGAGCACCACATCCATTAGTTGTGAGTTTACCCCACCACCCCACCTGACCAACATCCAATGAATATTACTACCATGTGAGAACGTTAGTGTTGATCAATTAGTACCAATTTGATAGCGAGTACACATGATGCTTGTTTTTCCATTCTTGTGATACCTCACTTCGGAGGATGAGCTCAAGCTTTATGAAGGATAATATAAGAGGTGCTAGCTCACCATTGTTTTTTGTAGTTGAGTCATATTCCATAATATACATATACCGCATTTTATAAATCCACTCATGAATTGAAGGGCACTTGGGTTGTTTCCACATCTTTGCAATTGTGAATTATGCTGCCATAAACATTCGAGTGCAGATGCCTTTATTATAGAATGTCTTTTTTTCCTTTGGGTAGATGCCTAGTAGTGGGATTGCTGGAGCAAATGGTATTTCTATTTTTAACTCTTTGAAGTATCTCCAAATTATTTTCCACAGGGGTTGTACTAATTTGCTGTCCCACCAGCAGTGTCAAAATAATATTGTTTGATAGATAAAATGAATAACGATAATTAGTGAATTCAATAAATAATGCACTGCAGGTGGCATATTTTATTGTTTACTGGTGATAAGAAAGCAAACAAGAAACAGACATGTCTTTAAAAATGTACATTTTAATGGCGGGAAGATATATAAACAAATGCTTAAAATGCCACCATAATTACAGAAATTATAATTGTACCGGTTTCAATATTTATTGTGGATAAACATCTGTTACATGAATCAGGATCAAACACCTAAACCTTCAGGAGACATCAGGATGCCCCTACTCCCTGAAGCTCAGAGTTGCAAGGTATATTAACATCTATAAGTGGCCTGAGTGTCACTCTACGAAGGCCGCTGAGAAAACATAAAATGATTGACAGTGCAACCTCTGGAGGCAAAGAAATGCGAACATAAACCCTACAGTTCTCATTTATCAGAAGTAAAGCTTTGGTTATATCACTGAGGTTCCCTAGATTTCATTTCACTCATCAGCCCACTGGGGACATTAATATCTATCTTCTGGTGTTGTCATGAGTATCAGATGCTGCATGATAAGACATTTAATAAAGTGGCATAGACTGATGTTCAGTAAAGACTGATATTACAACATATCAAAAAGAACGTATTTGGCTTGTTAGAGAGATGGGAGTTCAGAACATTGAGCTCTGTCACTTCATTCTTTTTTTATATCTGTTATTTTGTGGGTCTTAAAAGATTGCTGTAAATGGTGCTACTGTCTAGTATTAGGCAGTTCAACATAAAGAAAGCACTTTTGCACTTCCAGTTTAAAATGCTTGATTAACAACAGGCATTTAGTTTCCCTTTATTCTAGGACCCCTGTAAAATTGCAGTAAAACCCAATTTTTAAAAAGTAGTACCACACAATTTCCAAGGTAATCTAAGAGAGGATAATAGCATATGAGAAATTTCAGCAAATTTCAAAGAAGAAAAGCTGAAAAGGAAGTTACAACATAGAGACTCCATAGGGGTATTCTCTTAAAATATGAAGCAATTGTCCCTGAAAACACTCCAGAAGAAAACCAAGTACCTTGGAGTATGAGGTGACATGGAAACATCTGATAGAAAGGTGGAGCATAGAGTCGTGGTTATCTATCAATTGAAATTCTGTACACAGACTGCTTGGACCCCCGTGTTTCCAGACCCAGTCTTCACAGCCAGCATGTAGCTCAGCAATTTCCTGCTACATCCTTAGAAATGATATTGAGGAATTATTTTCTGGAAAACTGAAATGCTCCCACGAAAAGACCTTGAGGTGCTGTTATTTAAGGATTCATAAGGAAAGAGGATTAAACAGCATGATCAACTTTTCTTTAAGACACAAGGAGAAAAGGACTGCCCTGTCTTATGGTGCCCAAGGATTAAGTGTTTCATATCTACGAGGGCCTGAGAACAAGCCAAGGGGTGTTTTGTAAAGGGCCTAAAATTCTCTTACTGGAGATGGAATGGCTTTTCTCCAGAATCCCGAAGACTTGCATTGCGATTTCTCCACTGGCGTTTGCCATAAACTCCATATTTCCTTTCCTACAGCTTTCCGCTTTTCCCACCTTTTTCCATCTTTTCCCACCATTGACACCTCCAACACCATAGGATCAGCTTGATTACCTGGCTCTGGTGTCAGGGATAATTATACTGTGTCCTAGGCCTGTTGCAGTGGCCTTTTCTGTGCCGGGACTCACTCAAAGGTAGCAACCTTCTGTGTCACCAGGTGACAATATGTCTGGATCAATATTTCTAGGTGTGAAATGTGTTGACTCTAGAACTCAGAAAGACCACCCAGGTGTTATGCTATCTGTGTTGTGGTAGGTGATGCAAGATGCAGGTGATATTTCAGAAGGAGTATCTTGTCAAGATTGTGACACTTAACCCCTAAAAGCTTTACAGAAGTGGCCACCCCTGGTAGGTCTACCTCCCACCCTCTAGAGCACCTTCAGTCTGCTAGTTTACTCTTGCTCTTTCTGTCCAATCAGCATCATATGTTTAATGAAACAGATGAGTGTAATACATTGTGAGATGTCCAGGTGGCCCAAATGTCATTTGACCATTATAACACAGGGTGGGTGAAGTACTATAACCCTGCAGTAATACTGTAAATTAATATTGCTATCTGTCAGACGTGAATACAAACTGTTTCTGATACTTTTTTCTAGTTGCAATGGAGAAGGATGCATTATCCAATCAATGACCACATGCCATGTACCAGAGGCCTTGCTAATCTGCTCCAGCACTGATACAATGTCCAGCACAGCAAGTGCGGTTGATGCTACTCCTTGATGAAAGCTCTGATAGTCTACAGTCATTTTCCAGGGTCCATTCAGTTTCTGCAGGGGCCAGAATGGTGAACTAAACATCCAGAAAATTGCCATACGAGATACAGATAAATACTACAACAAGTACTTGGAAATGTGAGCCTTTATTTCTTCATTTCTGAAGGCTTGACTGAAACTAGAAGATCCACTTCTGTGATGGTTTGCTACTCAGATCAGGCTGGGTTCTGGCAGGCAGCTGGGAGCAGCCTCCTCATAACACAACAGCTGGCTTCCTCCAAAGTGGTCCGAAGAAGAAATAGGGAGTGCAAGGAGGAGTCACAACCTCATGTGACACAGTCTCAGAAGTCGCTCTGTCACTTTTACCACCTTCTGTTCATCAGAATTGAGTCTCTAGATCCCCTTTTCATCAGGATTAGCAAAGATAATGGAGAAATTTTCACTTGTGAGCTGCCAAATGTTCTGTATGTGTCAGAATTTAATACACCTGTTGGAACCACTCCAGGGAAAGGAATTAGGTCCTATGTTTTGAGGGTAGGACTGTCAAAGAACTGTGGATGCATTTCAAAACCACCACACACGATAGGAGTTTGAAATCTAAACTGATGCTACAGGTCTCTGGACTTACAGTGCAAGTGACTCCAAGGCACCAAGAGGAGCATCGCCAGGAGTTACCCTACCTGACACTGTGTGGATTTACCTCGGCTTAAGGGTGCTGTGGGGAAAAAACAGAATGAATTAATTTATTCTATTTGAAAGTGCCCTTCAAGTGTTCATAAAAAGTCTTTCTTTTACCCTAATGGCTTATACACCAGAAAAAATCATTGCCTGTTCTTTCTGTCTGTTTGTGTTTACAGGGCCTAGATTTACTACTACAGATTCTGCCAATGTAATTTAAGGACAACCAAAGCATATGAAGAAAAATACAAACTCTAAAATCTTAAGTATTCTTCAGTAACTGATACACTGTCTTAGGCAAGATATCTCAAACCATGAAATAAATATAGCAAAATGTATCAAAATGGAGTGAACAATTTCATTTAAATGGCATACCAATACATTCTGTAAGAGCTAAATATTTTTAAATGGGTTTTAATTGAATGCCGTATCATGGATTTTCACATTTTAATTGAATTTCAGATTTTCATGAAAACATTATAGAGCTCATATTTTACAAAACGCACTTGACTCTGGAACACTTATTTTTGTCGAGTACTTATTAACACAGTTTGAGAAATTCTGGTTTGAGTATGAGAAAACCCGGAATTTTAAAACAGTTCACAGCCTGGCTTGTCAGTCTTGCTTGGTGTAAGTGCCTTTTTGCTAACTTGCCCTGATAGACACCCATTGTCCTCACTACTGCAGTGGCCAAACTCTGGGCATTTTACCTATTCCAATTATGGGCTTGTTCCCAGAAATACTTTAGTGTGCATCCCATAACTTACATGATTTTATAAACAGTGGATAAATTTATGTTTTTCCAGGATACCCGATAATCTGGTTGCAAAATGATATCGTTTTCAGATAATCCAGAGTTGTGTAAATGAGTGTGTCAGAGTAAAAAGATTAGAAAGAAAACTGGACTTAGAGAGTAAAAGACATGAGTTAGAGATCCGTTTCTGCCCTTTATGAGCTTATGATTGCTTCATTTAACTTCCTAAACCTAAATTTTCTTTTCTGGGAAACAAGCTAAGTAATCTCTACCCTGCCTATTTCATTAGAATCAATGGAGATAATGCACAAAAACTGTGAAGTAAGTGTTCTGTATGTGTCCAGAGTTAACAGATGCCTATCGGCACAATGTGTTGAATAGTTCTTTGCAGTTAGACAGCATCATTAATAGAACAAGACATGAAATACAATTCATAAGTGGATATAGAATTTCACTTCCCATGTGGCCCAGACACCTGTGGTAAACATTTTCTTCAGCAATGTCTATGGCTTAAAGTATTGAAGGATGTGTCAGTGGATTTTGTAAAATAAGCCTGGAATTAAATGCCTTCCACTGGGGCTGAAGGTAAGGCAGAATTTTGGTGTTAGGATCTCTTTTTGTTTGGATCAAGGGATAATGAGTATCTCTATAGAGAACAGTGAAGAAATCACACACCATTCAATAACTGTCAATTCTATCCAGATGCCTCTCTTTCAGATATGTCAGCTAGGGAGAGAAAGGAAACTAGTGATGTATATTAATTCCGTTTTGTTTTGTTTTGTTTTCTTCCAGAAGACATCTGATTTAGATTTCTGGGAGAATGTGCATCTAGATAGATAAATAGATAGATATAGAATAGAAAAAACATTTTGACTCAAGTAGATAAATTCAGGATTTATATCATTTAAAAAATACAAAAATATGCTCTGGGATCAGAGAAACCTAAGTTTGAATCTCAAATCTACCACTTATTTGCACTATGTCCTTGAATGAGTTATTTAACTTTTTGAACCTCAGCTTCATTGGGTGCAAAATTGGTTATAGTAGTATTGCCTACTCATAGGATTGTTGTGAAGATTAAATGAGATGCAACATACGTATTGCCTGGTATCACACCCATCACATAGAAAACCTGCAGGCATTATTAGTAAGTAAGAGTGGAAGTCCTTTAGTATTGTGTGCATTAATTAAAACACTATAATTTGCCTTCCAGGAAATTTCAGACTATGGGATGCTAAGGTGGGAGGAAGGACCACCAAAAGTATCATAAGGTGTGATGTGATGCGTGGCATGTAATGTGCTGTATTATGGTGGATCAGAGAAACAATGATTCTGAGTAGATGGTCAGAGAAATCTCGCAGTGAAGTAACATTGCTGATGGGTATTAAATGAAAAGGAAGATTTCGACACGTGTCTCTGCATGAACGAGCCTAATTTCCAATGTGGTATTTTGTAAAGAGCATGAAATATGGCTTCAGACAGTCTTGAGTGACCTTGGGAAACATTTGTTTTCATTCATTCTGGAGATGTGTATTGAGTCAAATACTGTGGTAGCCACAGAGGATACAACAATAAAGTCAATGTGATGTATGACCTACCAGGAGCTCACAATAGGGGCAGGAAAATAAGCCACATCCATGGCAGGATAAAAGTGTGTGTGTGTTGGGGGGGCGCATAATTTATCAACAAAATCGTGTGCTTTTGAGAATGAAAGTGGGTCACTATCAATAATTACTACAGGACTAATAGTGTATCTATGTGTGTGTGTGTTTATATATACTCACACGCACCCATACATATATATACACACTAAGTTTGTCTTCAGCAACCTGAAACTTACCATGCACCTAAGCAAATGGCACAGGATTTCTCTAAGTACTACAGGAATTCAGACAATGAAGGTTTTGACTCAGTGTGGTTAGGCAAAATACACTGCAATATTTATACCATATTTTAATAGACAGATAAGAGTTCACCAGGCAAAAGAGAGTGAGTGAGGACCAGCCTATGGAATAGCACAAAGACATGAAAGGCAATGGTATGTGTCAGCATCCACAAGTAGCTTCATGTGACTAGAGCATAGTATAAATGAAGAGAAGTGGCAATGCCTCATCATAAGATACTGAGCGAAAAGAAATCATCACAAACTTAAGCAAACATTGTTAATATTATAAAATCACTAAAGGCAATGAAGGGTTCTCCTTGACTCCTGAAATAAATAATGCAAATTGCGGACTCCACTTGCCAACATAACCTTTGTGTCTTGGCATATCTCAGAACTCATGGCCATGGCATGTTGAATAAAATAAGGTTAGTACTTGCTACGGTTGGAACATTGTACCCCAAAGCTAATGTGTTGGAAACTTAATCCTCAGTGCAACAGTGTTGAGAGGTGGGACCTTTTAGACGTGGTCACGAGGGTTTTGCCCTCATGAATGGACTAATGGTGTTATCTCGGACATGGGCTAGTTATTACAGGAGAGGGTTCCTGATAAAAATGATAAGCTTGGCCCTTTTCTTTCTTGCTTTCTCAAGTGCTTTTTCCCCTTCTGCCTTCCATCATGGGATGGCACAGCAAGAAGGCCCTCATGAGATGCCAGCATCTTGATACTGGACTTCCCAGCATCTAGAACTATGAGAAATAAATTTACTTTCTTAATAAATTATTCAGTGTGTGGCATTCTGCTATAGCAACACAAAACAGACCAGACAGTGTTTTTGCTTCCCATGGCATTTTGTGGGTTCTGAAAAGCCCAAAGCTCACTGTATATTTTCTTCCCAGTAGAAATGCAATTGCATGAGACAGCTGAGCTCCTCACCACATGCACATTTTTAGGCAGTTGAAGTGACATGCAGACTTACCTTGTGTTACTTCTTCACAACAGTAACGATATCGATGTGTCCTCTGAGAACTGAGAAAGAACCATCTTGTCAGCAATATGCAAGGGTACAGATAAGAAAACTGGAAAGGGAAGTCTATTAAAGGGGGGAGAATGTCAAGAAACAAAAAAGAATAGAAAATTCAGCAACTTCTAAAGAAACTTTTGCTTTTCTCTTCTCTGCAGGGGCTTCCCAAACTCCTAGAAAATTCAAAAGCTTATTGATTTTATCTTTCTGTCTGCAGAATTTCCATATAGACCCAAGGTTGAAAATTAGATTCACAACTTACTTAGAGAGAAAAACGGCAATATTATTTAACCTGTTTAAAACCCATCATCTTCATACGTAAATTGGGGCTTATTAAGTGTATGTTACAGACTTGATTTGTAGATTTTCTAAATTAACATATAAAAAGCAGTTAATAAAACACATGGTGCATATAATGTGTGCTTAAGACATTTTTTTTTATCCTCTGTCATGTTCCATAGTTGATGTTTTATACTTGATCATCCACCTGAAAGAATACTATGCCCTCATGAAAACACTCTTGATCAAAATCCGCTGTCCTATTGCTCAGAAGACATGGGGATGATTAAAAGATGCTGAGAGAGGCCACCCTGTGTAAAAGAAATTCACACTTACCTATTGTTTAGAAGTTCTAGGTTCATATCTGGGCTGTGCCGCTAAAAAATCAGAGCCACATGTAACACATCTCACCTTTCTGATTCTTAGATCCTTCATCTATCAAATGAGGATATTATATCGGAACAGCATTTTCCAAAAAAGTTTGTCAAATACTGCCGCATGAGTTATTTCTCTGTATTTGCCAAATATATCAAGGCTTAATATATATTATTTATATACAAATATATATTTATATAAATAAAATATATATATATACATATACACTATTATATTGTTAACTGCTTTTGGAAAATATAAGGTTAAAGAGGTTTTTTTTTTTTTTCAGCTTTGTACAGGACCAATAAAAGCATTTAAAATGCACTGGTGTATACTCTCACTCCTCAGGAAAAATACCTGGTGTGTAGGATTCCCCAGTGTATTTGATCACACAATTCTCTATCCCCTTGCCACCATCTTGGGAGTACCTTATAACACTTGCCTCCGCTGAAAGACAGTTTTGGAATTGCTGGATAGAAAACCTCCAAAGACTGCCTTTAAGGATATTTGTGGTATAGTGAGAAGACCATCATCGTTTTTTGTTTGGAATTCTCTGTCATGTCTAACACTATTTCTTGAACTTCTTTGAAGAATCACATTTTTCATGTGATTAGGATCTTCCTGCTACATCATGTTAGTGACTCTTGAATATTACAATATAGAGCAGATGTTTGTAGCTAGGATAGAAGCAGGAACTCCAGTCTGGGATCAGCACAGACAGAGATGGTCCCTCATGGGAACATAATTGTTGTACTGGTGAAGGCTTGGGTTTCTGAGTCAGACAGTCCTGGGATGGAATCAGGTATGTATTGATTGATCTCCCAAGCTGATTTCCTCCTACGTCTTACAGTGTTGTTGTGAGAATTAAATTGATTTTAATTAAATAGGTTATAACCCTAGTGATGATAGGGTAGGTCATGATGCACTTAACCAACAACCCAAAATTTAAGTAATATTAACCTTCATTATTTGTGGATTAAATATTTATGTATTTGCATACTTGCTAAAATGTATCCATAACCTGAAATCAATACAGTGTTTTGTGATCATTCATAAACATGTGTGGGACAGAAAAAAATTGAGTTACTCAACGTGAACATTCCTAACTAAAATTGAACAAGTACAGGCTCTGCCTTCTTGTTTCAGCTCTCACACTGTAAAAAGTGCCATTTTTCTGCCTGATTAGTGTCATTTTAAAAATTACTTTTGTGCCTTTTTTTTTGTTTTTGGTTATTTCACTATTTAAAATGAGTCCCAAGCACAGTGCTGTAGTGTTGTCTAGTGTCCCTAAGTACAAGAGGGTTAAGAGTTAAGTAGGTAAAGAGAGAATCTCGGGCTGACCACATACTCAAACCTTGGATCAATTCCTGACTCCCTCTCTGCGTCTTGTACCCCACATCCAATCCAAAGAGACACTACCACATACAGTTAGGCAGACAGACACACAGGTAAGTAAACATAGACATAAAAAAATGACGCATAAGTACATTTATAATTTGAATATTACAAAATATTTTAAAATAATAGATGAGTCAATGCTATAAGGGGTCATATCATTGCATTCAAAATATTTTTATTCTTATGTTTAATGAATTTATTTTTCCTTGAAATGTTAAAACACAAAGATTAAGTCCATTAATTGTGTAAAGTACAGAATGATTTATTTTTCTAATAAAATGCCTTTCCAATAAAAATACAAGATACTCAAGTAATATATAAGATGTCAGTTTTAATTAGGTGCACAATAAAAGAAAAAAAAGAAGGAAGAGTAGGAGCAGGAGGAAGGGTAGCTAAAAGGGAGGAGAAGGAAGAGAAATAGGATAATGTTAAATATATAGTATTTCAATGCGTAAAACAGGATTTTAAATATGTTAGTTAATTATTGCTCAGGGCATCTAGGGAGTGACAGAGACGTGAACAGATTTAGGCTTCTTATACCCAATTGTCCTCTAAGTCTTTCAAAATTTTTGAACTCAATTTAACTTATTTATCATACCTTATTTTTCAACTGAGAGTCCTAGTTTTTTCTCCAATTTCTGTTCACATTTGCCTGTGTACATAAGTGTGCTACAAAGTGCAGAATTTTGATTTTTTTAATTTACAATGCACAGAATGCAACAGCTCCTTCTGAATGAGTGGCACAGGTAGCTTCATAAGTATGATGCTGGGATTGTCATTGTTCAAAACATCGCTTTCTTTCCTCCCTAGAAACTGCTTCTGCATTGTTTTATGAGCCACAAAGGGAAAAAGACCCTGTTAGTTTTATTCTTATTTTATTTTTACCCAACTTGATAGACCTCATCCTGATAATCTATCTGTTATCAGAATAGTTTTTAATGATTCAGTCATCTATGGTTGTCAGTGGAGAGAACATCACCTCTTGGTGTGGGACACTTTAAAGATCACCTTCTGTAAGAGATCCTCTCTCTATACACCTCTCTCTCGGCTGGCCTCCACCATGTACGGTTTGATAGGGCAGCATTCTCCTTGAAGGCTCTAACCACATAGGCATATCATTAAAAAAAAAAAACTACTTAATAATATGTAACTGAAAGATAAAGTTCTGAATTAAAGAAGTGACAATAAAGGTGGATGAAAATAGATTTTTAAGTTTAAAGAGTAGGATCAATAGGAATTAAAGAAGTTTTAATATGTATGACTCCTAGCTATCCAAAATAGGAAGCTAAATAGAGCTCAGGAAAATGTGTCAAAGAATAAAAAATGTCAAACTCAATTTTGGGTCACATTGCCCAATTTTTATAAATCCCATATAAGAATATTTGGAACATTTCTACAATTAAAATGTAAAAATCACTTAGTTACGTCTTCCTTGTATAAACCCAGCATCGTCCAGCTGGGGTCTCCTTCACTGTGGGCCTCTTATGCCCCCAGGGTAGTTGATATTCACCTGTTAATAAAATATTGCTCCACTAAAGAGCCAAATCCTCTCAAGTCATTTCTTAGTTCATACCCTTTTCTCCTAAATTGTGGGTTTGGGGGACATCTCTATTTTGTTAAGTGAAGAAAGAGGTGAAAACTTAGGGATTGCTATAAATTTGAGACAGAATCCTAGAAGGGCAAATTATGGCAAAATCACACATATATACTGGAAGGTTTTCCCTGGTGTATTAACGATAGGACTAATGAACACACACAGTAGAGGTAGAGTGGGTGGCAAATGACCACACGATGTATGACAGCTACAGTGAGCCTGCGCCTTTTGTATTAGAATGACCTGGTTCCAGTAAAGCAAGAGGCGTTGATAACATCTTTTCAAACAAGAACTTACAGATCATGCAGTGTGCACGGGTGGGCTTTGACTTTGCATACCTAGATCTCCAAAGCATGATTATACCAGAGTAAAATAAGTCTCCCATTCTGCAACCCCAAACAACATAGCTGAAGAGACCTTCAAAAAGGAATGTCTACTTTTGTAAGCACATAGTATGCAAGTATTCAACTGATTCTCTTTGATATACCTGAGGAGCTGTGTGATACTGTTACCTGGATTAGATGTTGGGCTGGAATCTCCTGCTTCTCCAGGAGTCCTTTGACTTTCTGATGCATCACTTTACTTACAGGGCAAAGAGAAAGGAAGAAAACAAGAATATATTGAGGGTCTCTAGTGAATAAAGCATTACTCAAACATCTTTCATATATGACTTCTCATTTTATGCATTAGAGTTGCCTTACAAGAAATTTAGCTAAATTGGCAGAATAGACATTTGTAATCAAGATTCATAGATTCAAGTAGCCTTCCAGTGTGTGCTTCATTTCATAGGCACTGTATCACAGTGGCCAAGATAGCAAGGCCTTGAGCAAGGCCTCTACATTTAATAGCTGTGCCATATTAGACAAATTACGCATTCTCTCTGTAATTCGTTTTTCTCGTATGTAAAATGAAGATGACTATATTAATCTGTCTAATAGAATTGTTGCATGGTTTAAATTAGTAAATTTACGTAAAGTGCCTAGCAAACAGTAGGATTACAAAAGTTCTGCAGTAATAACGACTTAATTCTATTTGATTGATAGCAAAACTCTAAGTCTCAAAGAGGAGTTGTCTGAGGTCATAGAGTTAGTAGTAAGTGGATGAGCCAAGGTTCAGAGCTAGATCTAACAGATTGCTGGCCACTGCCACTCTAGAAAGATGGAAAATATACAAACAAACAAAAACAAAAGCAGCTGCTTTTCTTCTCTCCTGTAGCTAAATTGGGGTTTGAAATCATGCCAACAGTAAAATGCTGAGGTTCACTAAACACCAAATCCAATTTAAACTTATTAGCACAATTAGTTGTCTATTACTTCAATAGGAAGTGATTATTAAACCCATAATTAATGAGATAGAACACTCTCTATTTATAGTCTAAAGACAGCTATGGTACCCAGAGTTAGAGGAGCATCTGGCTGCCTTCTGGGGATGAAAGACTCCCAAACTCATTAAAAATGCAGAGTCTTCATGGACAAGCACTGACCAGCAATAGGAAAGACCAGTGGACATTAATGTTCCTGACACATTAACGGCTGGATTCTGCCTTAATCAGCCACTCTAATGTTTTCAGATTCAGCCAAGCATGACTTCTTTTAAAAAGGTCCTGGAGAACAAGAGATGCTAAAGTTTAAAATATGAATAGTAGCATAACTAAACCTTCACTGAACAACTACATATTTTTTCTGTACTATAACATTTATTCTATGTAACAGCCCACTCTGGACAATATTTTTTAATTATTTAAATTTTACAAGCTTGCAAAATGAAAATTAGAAAGATGAAATAGTTGTCCGGTGGTCATTCATAGTAAATGACATCTGGCAATATAACCCTGAATAACCCACAATAAAATACATCCCTTAACCACCTTTCCATACTGCTTCTGAAAACTAAGCTTTTAAACTTTACAGTATGTGGATGGTCACTATAAAGATGTCTTTGAACAAAACCACAATGAAACTGCTGAGGTTCAAAACAGAGGAATTACTTGTTAATAACCTAATTATTCATTAAACACATCTTCGAATGTTAAATATAAACCAGGTGTTCTAGGGGATGGGTATAAACATGATGGAGTTGTAGTTGTCATGGAATTGGCTACAAGTGAAGATAGAGAGAGAGACTGTAAATTAATACATGAAAGATATAATTTTAGACACTGTTATACTTTTGTAAATAAATTTGATGTTGGCTCATGGAGTTAATGCCAGGTAACCTTGGATAAGGTGCCCAGGGATCATGACACTAAAGTTCAGAGGACTGAATGGCAAGAAGGAGCCAGCAGAGAGGGGAGATGATAATCAGAGAGAGAAACAAGCTAGCATGCAAGGGTTGGCAGAGAAAGAAACACTAAGAGCTCCAATTCTGTGTCCACATCAAAAACCCTGTGCACTGACAATAGGAAGACCATCACCATATGGAAAAGAAAGGACAATTAGACCTTATATTCTGACTCTATAAATGTAATTCATACATATGAAAATAGAGAAACACCTTATATCAAACACCAATAAGTTCAGATCCCTTGATTTAAAACTGTATTACAAAGCCACAGTAATCAAAAAAGTGAGACACTGGCCTAAAAACAGACATATAGACCAATGGAACACAATAGAGATCCTGAAAATAAACCCACGCATATATGGTCAACTGATCTTTGACAGGGATGCCAAAAATACACAACGGGGAAACTAAAATCTCTGCAATAAATGGTATTGGAAAAACTGCATATACCTCAACCACTTTTCTCAGGTACTTTTCTATGAACAAAAATAAAGTTCTAATTGTTTTTACCATTTTACATTTTTGTGTCTATTTTATAGACAAAAATATTTCAGAGGATTACTTGTGATGAGTTAGCTTACTAAATAGTAAAGTAGAGGAGAAAAGTGAGAATTTATCTTGTTTGAATAGATCGTAAAAAATAGAAATATTAGAGGAAAGTTGTGACGGATGAGGATGGGGGAGTTTCCCAATGTTAAGGGGGGTGTACATCCCACAAGAGCAGAGGCTGAGCCTCTCAGAGGCTTACTCAGGGAGGTTTCAGAGAAGAATGTTGGAGATAGTTTGAAATAAAATATAAGTCTTTCCTACTTAGTAATGAGGGGTGTATGGGACTCTAGGTAAGTAAAACAATATTTACAAAGCATGGGTGACATGCTGATATGGCAATTTATCTGATATGAATGACAATTTTATTTTCAGACATTCAGTTGGAGGCCAGATACAGTTGGAGAAAAGACCCTGGAAGGAGACGAAGATGTGACTCTCATAGCATTTCCATATGGAGCAAGTAATCAGAAATTTCTCCTGCATAAATTTTACAAAGTGTACATGGTTTTCAAGCAATAGAGAGGCATGATCCTATTGCTGTAGAAACCTGACAACCAACAGTTCCAATAGATATGGGCAAATTTGGAAATTTCTGTCATCAGGCATCTTCTTGCCCATTAATAGATATGAATAGTCCCTTATATAAATATTTGGTAAAGAGACAAAACATGAAGAGACATGTAAATAAAATATCGTATTATTGTGTAACCATTGATGAGCTATGTAACTGGCAAGTCACTTTACCTCTCCACATCTCAGATTTCTTAATGGAGGGGTTAGACCATACACTTGATTGGGCTTTTTACTTATTTTGGGAAATGTGTAAGTCATGTCTTTGTTCCTCAGGCCCCAGCTCTGTGCCTCATTCGGCTCAGGGTCACAAGAGGAGTGCATTGAATGAGTGACTGATAAAAAAGTAAATGAATCAGTGCATCTCCCGAAGATCCGATGCTAAAAGAATGCCAATTTAATACCCACATGCAAAACGGAAAATCTTCCTTGAAATTGCCACTGACTGGGATGAGACACCTGATGATTAAGGACAAAGGAAGATGAAATAGGAAAAGTAATTTAGAATATGATAATACGCAATAAATATAACCATATCTAAAGCAATTTGGGGCAGGAGTAATCTTGCTGGGATTCAATTGAACTGCGCAAAAATCCTGCCCACATTACGAAAGCATACATCGACGTCTTTTTATTAAATGGGCTCTCTCTGTGACTGCCACTCCCATAGGTGAGCTGTACGTGAGGTTCACAAGAATCTGAGAAGAAAAAGGAGGCAGGAGGGGGCAGGAGGTGTCCC
Organism: Lepilemur ruficaudatus; assembly: GCA_963574885.1. Classification (NCBI taxonomy): domain Eukaryota; kingdom Metazoa; phylum Chordata; class Mammalia; order Primates; family Lepilemuridae; genus Lepilemur; species Lepilemur ruficaudatus. The sequence goes on from CAUYRT010036380.1 coordinate 15,720, forward strand.
ACTTGGGGTGGCACACAGGCACAGGACACTGCTGTGCAGCCCGGGGACACTCTCTCTACCTGCCCAGCTGCTGCTGCACTTTCTTGCTCAGAGGGATGTCTCTGCCTCCTTCTTCCAACTTGTGAGTGCCTCCTTTCCTGGGATTGGCTATTAATTACATTTCTTTGCATAGTGTTTATCTTCCTGGCAGAACATATAAGTGTCTTTTATAAATTTAAAAATTATAAATAAAAATCTAGGAGAGTCTGTTCTAGTAATCTGATCGTGTAAATCTCTGTTTGTCACGTTCAGTCACCTTGAAGATGGAGAATCACTAGTTTAGCTGGGTACTCAAACACATTTGAGCTCAAATCCTTGCTGAATGCATGTATGCATATGTGGATAAATGAATACATCTGTGAATTTTGTATAAGCCACGAGTATAATAATGTGTAGGATGCTGTTACATTTTGGCTTCAAGCCTTTTCTATTCCCTATATTAGGGTCCAGTCACATTAGATAGATAGCCGTTCTGGAAACATAGTATGAGCATCTCTGCCAGAGGTCTCCTAACCTGGGCAGGTGCATCTCTACTATGACAAGGGGTGGCATGAAGAGTTTTAAGAGAGTCGATTACAGAATTTTCCTATTTTCTCTTTCTCAATATTGATCTGCCCCCGGTGGACAAGTCTTGCCATCCCTACTTGTCCTTTCAAATTATTTTTTCATTCATTTCATAGCAGAGCTTGTTTGTCTCTTACCTGTCCAGACATTTACTATGGTGCATTTGCGCGGAGTGTAGACACCTCCTAAGCATATTGGATTAGTTGAATAACCATTCCTTGAACACAAACTTTGTTGTCAATTTGGCCCTGCAGCTTACTGGCTGGATGATTTTTAACATGCTATTTGGTGTTTCTGCATTTTCCTCATCTGAAAATAAACACAAAATCTAAAATTATTGAGAGGGAACACTAAGTAGTAATGATGATAATGTTAATGTTAGCAAGATGATTCTAACGGTAAGTAATTATTTGGTAAAACAGGTAAATTTCAACTCTTCCCTTTCAACAAGATAAATCAAGTTGTCAACTAAGAGATTCAAGAAATTATGGGAAGCACTATGAAATTTTTAGCACACAACTTGGTAGGAGTTCAAATAATCGAGGGATGCTACTTCCATTCCCATACACTTATTCTTTTGTACAAAATTTCTCAGTGCTCTTAAGCATAAAAGTTAAAAAATAGAAAAAAACCTCAAACTAAATTCATCTTACTCTGAGAATGAAATATTTCAATCCAAGGAAAATAATATATTTTGTTTAATAATTAGTGACTTCCAGTGATATTAACAAATCACAATCATATACATTTTATAAAATCTTAATAATGATAAAGGTCTTCAAAATAAATGATGTAAATATGATTTTTAAAGTATTACTATATATTTGTATCATTCAATCTTGAAACTTAATTGTTCACTTGCTATTCCGTTATTGTCTCTTGGGATAAATGAAGAACATAATATATTGCTTCTTTTTTTTAATTTCAGAATATTACAGGAGTGCACACATTTTGGTTACATAATTTGCTTTTGTACAGTTTGAGTCAAAGTTACAAGTGTGCCCTTCACCCAGGTAGTGTGCATTGTACCCATTAGATGTGACTTTACCTATCCCCTCCTCAACTTCCCATCTATTTGGTTTCTGTTGAGTTTTACTTCCATATGTCCGTGTCAGTGTTTTTTTTTAATTTTTTTTTAATTTCAGCATAGTACGGGGGTACAAATTTTTAGGTTATGTATACTGCCCTTGCTCCACCCAAGTCAGAGCTTCAAGAGTATTCATCCCCCAGATGGTGCACACCACACCCATTGAGTGTGAATATACCCATCCCCGTCCCCCCTCCCACCTGCCCAACACCTGATGAATGTTGCTACTATATGTGCACTTAAGTGTTGGGCAGTTAAGCCAGTTAATACCAATTTGATGGTGAGTACATGTGGTGCTTGTTTTTCCATTCTTATAATACTTCACTTAGTAGAACGAACTACAGCTCTATCCAGGATAACACAAGAGGTGCTAGATCACCATTGTTTTTTGTGGCTGAGTAGAACTCCATGGTATACTTATACCACATTTTATTAATCCACTCATGTATTGATGGACACTTTGGTTGTTTCCACATCTTTGCAGTTGTGAATTGTGGGGCTATAAACATTCTAGTGCTGATGTTGTTTTTATAGAATGTCTTTTTTTCCTTTGGGTAGATGCCCAGTAATGGGATTGCTGGATCAAATGGTAGTTCTACTTGTAGCTCTTTGAGGTATCTCCATATTACTTTCCATAGAGGTTGTACTAGTTTTCAGTTCCACCAGCAATGTAGAAGTGTTCCTATCTCTCCACATCCATGCCAACATTTATTGTTTTGGGACATTTTAATAAAGGCTGTTCTCACTGGAGTTCAGTGATATCTCGTTGTAGTTTTGATTTGCATTTCCCTAATGAAATTTACTTATTAATTTTAATAGATTTCTTAAGATTATCTATATAAACAATTATGTCACCTGAAAATAGAGGCACTTTATTTATTTCTTTTCAATCTATATACCTTTTATTTCCTTTTTCTTGCCTTATTGCAGTGGTTGGAACTTCCAGTACTATGATAAACAAGATTGGTGGGAAAGGAGATCCTTGCCTTTTTTTTTCCTTAATCTTAGGAGGAGAACATTCATTTTTAACCAATAAATATAATATTATATGTAGATTTTCATAGATGTTATTTTATTAAGCTGAGGTAATTCTCCACCATTCCTGACTTGTTGAGCATTTATACCATAATTGACTTTCTGATTTTGTCAAGCGATCTTTACTACATGAATTGATATGATGGTGCAAGATGTCATATATCATAGAGGTTCTAGTTTCTTTTTGTGGTTTGTTACTCCAACGATTTTTCCGAGTTTACAATGTTATTTTGACCTTGTACACCTCGGTAAATTCACTGAAAATCATCTAATTGTACACTTAAAATGGAGTGTTGGTTGTACATAGATACAGTTGGAGCACTATGTATGTACTCTCTGGACTACTTTGACAGAGTAGGTTTTTGAATGTAACAAGATAAGTCAACTTGAGTGGTAATATATTTTGGGAAAT
>CAUYRT010036381.1:0-40447 GCA_963574885.1 Lepilemur ruficaudatus
AATTAATTTGTTTCTATTATTAGTAGAGACGGGGTCTCGCTCTTGCTCAGGCTGGTTTCGAACTCCTGACCTTGAGCAATCCACCCGCCTCGGCCTCCCAGAGTGCTAGGATTACAGGCGTGAGCCACCGCGCCCGGCCTGAAAAATTCTTTCATAGTATAAAAAATAGAATTTTCTGTAAAAATAAAAAAAGATGACCATGCCCTTAATTTGTTACAATTTTGTTCTGTTTAATCAAAAAGTATTTTGAATGCCTGCTATGTGCTTCTTGTACAAGGTACTGGAAAGATAAGAAGAAACAAGATAGACAGGATCTCTGAGCTCACAAACCTTATATTCTAGCCAAGTGGACATAGTAAGAATGTAGATTAATTAATTACAGATTGTGGTAATTACTGTGAAGTAAATAAACTACTGAAATGGATGGAGAACAACAGAAAGTACCTATTTTATAAGATGGTCAATGTAGGCCAATCTTAATAGGAGAAAATGAACTTAATATGAAGAGCTGACTTCAGGTTAAAGATAGAACAATCACACAAACTTAATTTACTCTTCCTTAAAACCTCACTTATAACGAGGAAAAAATAAGGCATTAAGCTTATAAACTCTACAAAACAAAAGACCTTATTTCTTCAAATAAATTATGAGAGTGGTAGTCAATGGAGAGGGTATGTAAAAAACAGTGGTTCTCAATCCCAACCCTGGTCCCACCCCACTACAAACTGTCACAACTTTGGGCACGTTACTAGTATCTAGTGGGTAGAAGCCAGGAGTTGCAGAGTGCGGGCTTTATTTTGATCCTGATTGAAACAGACAACCTATCGGAAACTGTTTATTATCTTTATTAGATAACTGGAATTTTGAATACTGAATATTAAGGAGATATTATTGCATTCCTTAGGGCTGATAATGGTATTGCAGTTTTTTTTCCCACTGAGGCTGTATCTTTTAGATAGCACTAAAAGATAATTCAGATATTTATGAATGAAATTACTAATATCTTAGGTTTACATCAAAATAATATGAAAGGTTGGGGGGTAAACAAAGTTGGCTGTGAGTTCATAATTAAGGTGGGTGATGGGACATGGGGATCCAACTCACTATTCCATCTACTTTTGTATGTGCTTATGTTCCATAATTTTTAAAAAGGCATAAACTCACAAAAACAGGGAGGATGGGAGAGGAAATTGCAACAAAATTTTGGAAGCTAGAAGCAAATATTAGTGATACGACTTAATTATCTCTCTTAACTTGAGAGAGCTGAATCTTAGGTCAGCAGTGGGAAAAGGCAAAAACCAAACTGGTCTTTACAAATTTCGCCAAAGTCTTGGGAATTTGTGACATCAGGAACCTCTGGAAGTGAGTGTGAAAGGATAGGGCATTAATTCAAAGCTATTTAAAAGGGGTGAGATCCCTAAATATACCCTCATCAACTCCTGTTCTCTGGAGAGCAAAATAGAGGAACTCTGAGTTGCGTTGGTAGTTGAGATGTGGATTAAATGAATGTATACATACTGGCTGATAAGATAATAAAGGAAAAAAACTAAAAAGTTGACTTTGGTGAATCTGACCAGCTCCAACCTGAAGATGATGACGGGGGGGAAAAAACAGCCAATTACCTTTCAGTGAGCTCATAATCATTAAGCTTCACCCAGACTACCTATCACCTTTTTAATCTGTTATACTTAAATATGAGCAAACACAGCCAAGGAGTATCAGACATTGGAGGCAAGTCTCAAACATGAAAGGGACTAAAAACAAACCATTAAAATGCAGTTGGAGAAATCAAAGATTACAAAAGGGAAAAAGGACTTTTTTTGAACTATCGTTAATATCTTCAAAGATATTTCGTATATACTATGACTTTTAAAGAAGAATAAGATACTGTAAAAATACTGAATGTACAAACAAACCTATAAATTATAAATGAACATTTAAGAGAAATGAAAAAGTAAAAAGGATTGATAAATATGAGAAAATCTTATTAGGAAGATTAGAAATACAGAATATAGTTTTTATTACGAAAACTTAAGTATGTATATTTTAAAGTATACACTGTTTAGTTTCCAAGACAGCAAGGATGGAAAGGACTGGAATGCAGAACTATTTACCATTCTGGTAAAATAATAGGAAGAAGAAGGGAATGATAGAAAACAATAAAATGCTAAAAAAATAAATAGGAATATATGTAAGCAGACTATGTATATCTTCACCTGTTGAAAGATAAAAATTGTTATATAGGGGGAAATCAGCATTTTTATACTTCAAAGAGATATTAAACACCAAATAAGAATCCTAAAAATAGAGATTTAGCAAAAAACAATACCATGCAAATGCTAAACCAGTAAAACTGTTATAGTAATATTGACAGAGAAGAAAGGAAAGGTGGAATGCATTAATCGGTATAAAAAAAAGAAACCCTACCTAATAATCAAAAGAAACAATCCATAAAAGAAAATATAATAAGTATGAATGCATATGCATCTAATGAAATAGTCTCAAAATATAAAGGCAAAAAAAGCCCTGTCAAAATTATAAGAAGAAATGGACAAATCCACATAAATGCTTCTATTTATCATTGTAGTGGAGTACCTACCTGGTATAATATTGCAAAGAAAAGATAAATGAGATATAAGAATTGGACGGAGGAGTCAAACCTCATTGTTAGTAATTGTGAAAAATTATAAGTAAAGCAACTCAAACATCAAGGAAGATTAATAAATACGAAGAGTATAGCCATACAATAAATTATTACACTGCAACTAAAATGGATGACATAGAGCCTTGTGAATCAGTACGGATAAATCTCAAAAAAATATTGAGAGTAATAAGTTGCAGGATTACATGCATAATGTAATGTCTGAAAACCTAAATCCTAAGTATTTTCCAACATATGTAGCAATAGTATAAATATGCATGGACTGAAAAACAAATTTAGGGTAGTGGTGATCTCTGGGAAGGAATAAGTAAATTGGATGTGAGAGAACTACATGGGGACTTCCAACTATATTATTTCCTTTAATAAAAAACCGAGCAAATATGGAATATGTGAACATGAAGAGTAGCAATACTTTTTTGTATTTTTAAAATATTTCACAACAAAAATCTCAGAGAAATAAAATGAATTCAGCTATCTTGGACAAGAACCCCCAATGGCTAAAAATATTATTAGTAAAATCAATTTTGAAAAGCAAAAGACCAAAACCATTTTTTGGTAACTAGGAAGCAGAGAGACAAGATTGATCTTTTGGTTTAAACATTTCGAAAAAATATATAATTTGTTTTAAAACAAAAAAGCAATCAGAATTATTACTGTAATTTGAGATACAGAATTATTAGATATTTGGGGAAATTGTTTTAATATGTGTAAAACCATCGTCTTGTGATTGGGTCAGTATTGTTACTATTAATATTTTAAAATATTTTAAAAATCTCTGTATAACCTCTACAGACCTCAAAAAGTCTCCAGAAATTTCTTTCATTGAAAAAAATCTTTCAAGTTGCGTATCCTTATACAAATTGTTGCTGACTTCACATGTCCTTCTCATTTTAACAGGTCTGTCAGCTCCTGTACCCCGGGGTCGGAAAGGGAAGAAAGTAAAGACTCAAACAAGCTCATTTGATATACAAAAAGCAGAATGGCTTCGAAAATATAACCCTGAGCAGCTACTTCAAGATGAAGGCTACAAAAAACATATAAAACACCACTGTAATAAGTAGGTAGTAGGATATTTTGGACACAACTCTGTAAATGTTTACCTTTCTGAATTTATTAACAGTCTTGAAGCATGCTGATTTTGAATACAGAGACAGCATGGTCTAGGTCCTGTCCTAATCTTAATCTTATAAAGTATCCTTCAGCAAACATGGTACCTTTTTGCTCACTGTTTTTACCAAGAGATAGTAAAACTGGCTTCCAAGTGATCTCATTATATCTTACTTTAATATGAAATCATAATGATTATGAAGATTTTGAAGAAACCTTTTTTATGTATGGTAATAATAAGATTCATTTAATCAAGTAATTATTATTTCATTATGAAAAATCTGTATATAAATTCCTGATTTTATCCTCATGGATGAATTTTTTTTTGATGATTAATATTTTTGTGCCTTTTGATTTATTTTCCCTTGTTTTTAGGGTTTTGCTTCGTGTAAGAATGCTATATTATCTAAAGCAAGAAGTCATTGGAAATGAGTGTCAGAAAGTATTTGATGGAGTTGATGCAAGGTAAATTAAATAATTTATTTATTTACTTATTTATTTATTATTCTTTTTTTATAGGGACAGAGTCTTGCTGTGTTCCCCAGGCTGGCCTCAAAATCCTGGGCTTAAGCAATCCTCCTTTCTCTGCCTCCCAAGTAGCTGGGACTACAGGTGCAACAACCCCACCCAGCTTAAATAATACATTTATTTTTCAGTAACATGATGAGGCACAAATTATACGACCAGAATATTGTATATTGTTAGGTGGCTCTTTATTCAGTGAAATTTGCAACAAGGAAAAATCCATCAAACTTGGGAATTAACCCTTTCCAATTTGTTGCCTTTCTTATATTACTTTGATCTTTGGCCTGTCGCTAAAAGTCATAACAAAACAATAGTAGTAGTAGCAATATTAAGAATGACTTCTAACCTATATGCTATTAAAGCAGACACAAATTTAATAACTGATTGATTCCTTACTACCCAAACACTTTTTTGAGCACTCAGTAGGCACCAGGCACTGTGAAGCGCTAGGAATACAAATACAAAACACAACCTTTATCCTTAAGGAATTTGTGGTCTCAGTGAAGAGGAAGTAGACAAACAAACCTATACTGCAATGTAATGAATGCCTTTTTGTATGTATAGGTTACCAGGGAGATACCACTATGAACCTTCTGATCTCATCTTGCTTCTTAATACTACAAAATATTCTTTCCCAGTTTTCTTCTCCATTCTCTGTGTCTATTTTGAAACCCTTTCACTCTATGTACACCTGAAACCCACTGCTCAACCCCCCTTTCTCAGCAACTGATAATCCCTCACTGAAAGCAAGCCACCAAGCAGAAATTCCTTCAGCTTCCTGCCACCAGTCTAAAACTTAACTTTTCTGTGCTCATTCTTTTCTTCTTCCTTCTTATTACAGTGGAAGAAGTCCTGTGGTGACTGACTTCTCTATCCATATATGAACCATTCAACACCCTGATCTCTCAGTTCCTTGACCTTTATCTGTAGTCATGTTTCTTTTTCTCCCCACCACAGCCACATACTCACCTGGTTGTATACTTGATATTGCCATCACCAGTAATAGCACTACTTCTCAAGTCTGAATTTTGATCACTACCTTTGATCTTTCCTTCCAACTCACTTGAGTACTTCTCAAATTCTCTAACCTCAGTGTGATGTCCCCACATCTCACCACTTCACTCACTAGCCACCACCACTTTCATGCCCCTCTCTCTTTGTTGTTTAACCTAGATTCCATGGTGCAGCACTCTACTTACTAAGCGACGTCCTTAACTCCCTCTGCCTGCCTTTCCTTCTGTTCTACATATCTGTCACAACCCCATCTCAGGTTAAACCCAAATATCCATTCACCTCTTGCCTGTATCTAAGCAGGTGAACATTTGTGGAGAAAATCAAGCTGTGCTGAATGGGCTCACTTCAAATTTATGAGCATAGATCTCAAATGAGATTAAGCATAGACTGTTCAACTACTGTGACTAGTAAACCTCTCTCCTGAAATCAGCTTTCTACCCTGTCACCACCACCCTCCAACAATGACCTTGCTACATATTTCATGGAAAGCAATAGACACAATCAGACAAGCCGCCTTCAGTTCTACTTGCATATATGTCCACCTATCCTTTCTTCAGGACGTAACAGAAATGTCCCTCCTCCTAAGGCAAACCTCATGCCTTGGAACTTGTCTCTTACCTTTTAAGGGCTTTTATAGTAATCTCCTTCCTTTCTTGGATCATTTCTTCTCCCGATTTATTGGCTCATTCTTCTGACTGACAGACAGACATACATGCCTTAATATCATTCACTTAAGAAAGAAAGGAAAAGAAACTCCCTTAATATATCTCCTCTGCCAAATCCCTAGTCCAAGCCACCATGATCTCATGATTAGACTTTTGCAGTGGCCTCCTAGTTGAGTCTCTTTGTCTCCACTTGTGTCCCTCATGCAGCAGCCAGCATGATCTTTCTAAAGGAAAAATCAGGTTATGGTATTCCTCTTCTTAAAACTCTCCAGATGCTTCTCATTTCTCTTAGCACAAAATCCATATTCCCTATGGCCTACAAGACCCTGCATAAGTCTGTGACCTCTTCTCACACTCTGTCCCTCACCTGCCACGCCCTGCCACACTGGTATTTTTATATCTCCAACATGTCAGGCTCATTCTATGCTATTCCTCCTGGTCCAAATAGTCTTTCCCCAGCTCTTCCACAGATCTTCCCCTTCAAATCATTCAGGTCCCAACTCAAGGATTTCCTTCTCAGATAGGCCTTCCCTGAATACTCCATCTTAAGTAGCCTGCCAGTCACTCACTACTTAGCCTTAACTTCATCTCATTCATAATGCTGATTACTATTTAAAAATTATTTTTATATCATCTTTCTCCTTCCACCACAAGTTAGGCTGCTTGAAGTGAAGTATGCCACCTGCCTTACTGATCATTGTATTCTCAGCACCTAGAATAGGGGACATATTAAGCACTCAGTAAATACTTGTTGACTAATTGACTCCTTTCCCTTGGCCTGACTGGGTCTGACCTGCTTATGATTGCCCAGGGACTGCCTTGGGCAGATTATCCCTTCCTTTCCTCTTTCATTAAGTTCTCCCTTCTGGCTTCCCGTTTGGATTTTAACGTGTTTGCGTCTCCCTCATCTTAACATACACACTCACAAACACTTAACACTTGTGGACCCAGTATCACCTCAAACTACCATATTATTACTCTCCTGATTTCACAGCCACACTTACTTAAGAAGTATCTATATTTGCCATCTCCTTTCTCTTCCTTCGCATTCCGTTCACTGTTCTACAGTGCAGCTTCTGTCTCCTCACTCCACCACCCACTCTAAATATGATGGCTGTACCATAATGTTTACCTCACTTTTACCTTTGTTGGCTAATTCCTTCTTTTAAAATGCTTCTGTGATAGCATTAGCCTATGGTTTATCTTTTTAGCTTTCTGCTTGCTGATTTTCAGGCTCCTTTTCTCTGTCTCTCTTAAATGTTAAAGAATATTCACATGGGCCCTTTTTTTGGTCCCTTACTCTTGCATGTTCTCATCTCTGTGGCTTCAGTTTTTGTCTGTATGTTGATGTTTTCCAAATCCCTATCTCCATCCCTCATCTCTTGCATGAACTTAAGATCCATATTTCTCAAATGTGCTGTGATTAATTAGTCTTGCCTCCAGTTCTTTGAATTCTTGCTGGAATATTTTCTTGCCCCTTTCCCTCCGTCCTCTCCCCCCTCTTGCTCAACTAACATTGACTCAGACTTTAGTGACCTCTCAAGTCTGGGTAAGGTACATACAGAATACACTGTCACAGCACCCATCACATATTGCAGGTACCTCTTTATAAGGGCAGGAGCACGTCTGTCTTAATTGACTATTGCCATTATTGGCACATAGCCAGTGCTGTTTAAGTATCTTTTGAATGAATGTTCTAGTCTGGGGAAGTCAAAGGAGGCTTTATGCAGGAGGTAGCAAATGAGCTAAGTCTTTAAAAACAGAAATCAACAACAGGTACACATCCACCTTATTATATCCTTTTCCCTAGCAGTTCACAAACACCTAATGTGCATGTGGCACTTACATTTGAACCATGAATTATGTACTGATTGCCTTTTCTTCTTTGCAAGCGGGAAAACTGTCTGCCTCAGATGATAATCACAGTGTTTTGAACTCCGAATGCCACCTGGTGGTTGGCAAAGGGAATTATATGACCCACTTTTTTTCCCCACTCTGGGATTCTATCTTCAATGTTCTTTCTTCTCTTTATTGTCTTTCAGTGCTAATGGTTTGTTTAGTTCTAGTTAGGAATTCATCAAAAAATATTTCCTTTACCTGTATTTCTCCTCTTCTCTCTTTTCCAACTTTGCCATGTCACAAAAAATCATTCTTCCTTTTTGTCTGTTTTTCTGCACAAAGCTAAAGATATGTCAATTGTGATGCTTTTGGTTTAAAGCAAAATTAGATTAAATAAGGTGTTCATTCAAAGTGCTTACAAATTACTTAAGGAATCTAAAGAAAGATTTCTGCATCCACATCCTTAGATTCCTTGGGTTAAAAAATTTTTCTTCTAGCAAAACATTTGTGAAAAATAAAAAGTGAATTCTTATTCATTTTTTATTTTTTTATTTGCTTATAAATCTTATAAATTTTTTTTATTGCCAGTGTGTTCTATCTCAGCCATATTAGTGGTTAAATATTGGGTTCTTGTCCTAGTCTAGAAACATGTTGATCATTTATCAGTTGATTTTTATATGAAAATTTGTCTTGAGTTTCCAAAGACAACCAAATTATAAATAAACTTTTGCCACATAACTTAATTATAAATAGGAAATTCCCAGTTTCTGCAAATCTATAGATCTTTGTTAATTAACTTGTGAAATTATGGTACTAAGACAAAGAGATGAGATTCTACTTAGTATTATTTTGTATAATTTTTTTATTATGTACGATTCTTTGAAAATTAGGGAAATTCTCAACTGTAGTATTTGATTTTCTGCAGTAATTTACTCTGTCCAATCTCTGCCTCTTCATTGCTGAATATAAGAAAATGTAAATATATATATAAACAAGTGGTACTTATTTGCTAATCATTATCAGACATTAACTATATGCTAGGCTAAAGTAGACAATGGCTTAAATCACTATGGTAAAAAAGTGAATATTTCAGTCCTTCTATACATGACATCTTCATCTCTTTAGAGATATTACTTGCAAAAGGTTTCTGGGAAAATAATTTCAAGTGATGAGCAAAGAAAAAGAATATTATGTTTGTAAAATTGCCAGTGCTATGGTTATTTCTTACTCACAAAAACAGCCAAATTACCAAAGCATTGTGGATTTGCTATTTTAGTTTTTAGTACTCCATTATGTTGTTATTTTATGGCACAATATCATTTATATACAGCATAATAATAGCACTTGAGTCTTTTAATCAGATTATGCATCAAACTTTGCCATTTTCAGTGTGATTTTCTTAGCAGTAGTAGTCTAGAGGAGGCATTACTTGTTTTGCAGCCTAAAGCTTTTCATTTACCCTTTTAGGACCTCAGTGTCATCATATGCATAATGAAATATCTGAACCAGATGATTTTTGCCAAGTTGTTGGCCGACATAAGTCTCTGCTTTCCAATAGAGCCCTTTGTCTATAAGTAAAGGAAATCAGTGGAAAGAATAAGAGTCTTCAAGAAAATTGTATAGTAAACTTTGTTGAAACCTACTTCTTCTGTTCAGCTTAGCAATATTAGTTCATTCTATGATATCTTTGCTGTAATTGTGCAATTTTATAATTTTAATTGCTGACAATTAGGGAAATTTTTTTAAATTAATGAAATAAAATCCTAACCTCTTTTTCCTAAAAGCCACAATGCTTTAAAAACTAGGTAAAATTTTGCTTCCTTTTTAACTCATTTGTAATGATTCTTAATGCTGTATCGTTTTTTTTTTTTTAAGTGACATTGATGTTTGGGTACCAGAACCAGACCACTCAGAAGTTCCTGCTGAGTGGTGGGACTTTGATGCTGATAAGTCACTCCTTATTGGAGTTTTTAAACACGGTAAGTAAGAAGTAAGGTAAGTGAGATCCCCTTCTATGTGTAACACAGTTCAGCTAGTTCTCAGTCTATTAATTTCCACGTACAACTTTATTCCATGAACAGCTGTGTTATATGTACAGCATAAAAAGCATACACTACCAAACTATATCCATCAGTCACTACATTTCCTCATGAGAGGGTAGCATATGTAACTTCATCTCCTGAATATAAGTCTCACACAACTTGCTCTCCCAGGAAGAGTTCTTATGTGAAATAGGTTTGTGTGTGTGTATGATCAGGTTATCCTATTTTTCATATTAACTGACAAATTTAATGTAAATTTTTATAGATACGTTATTATCAGATAATGTAATATTTGTGATAATTTCTAGAAAACATACTTAACCTATATTGTTTTAATATATGGTCCCTTTAGTCCAGGGATATCATGCACTGTAAATATAAGGAATGTTTATGTTTATGTACCTTTCTTCTTTTTATTCTTTCTACTTTTGTAATTGGTGATGCTTCCAGGTTATGAAAAATATAACACTATTCGAGCAGACCCAGCATTATGCTTCTTGGAGAGAGTGGGGAAACCTGATGACAAAGCGGTTGCTGCGGAACAGAGAGCAAATGACTTTATAGATGGGTATGCACATTTCAGAGGCATGAATTCTCCATATTTCTCTGTCTTTTATTCAACATCAGCATATTCTATGTCAGTGATATTTGTCTTTAAATGATGTAGCAGTAAGAGAATTGGAGTTTATAATCTGAAAGAGCTAATGATACTCTAGTAAGTTACTGCTTATCCAACAGAGTATGATCAAGGAAGAGACTGGACCTGCCCCACATGTGTTCTTTTTATGAGTTCTTAATTTTTTCATTCAGTAAATATATCATGGCCATTAAGTTTGTAAAATTGTAGGGGCATCGAGGGGAAAAGAAAGGAAAGGATATTACAGTTGAGAAATGTGATGTTCTTCATTATATATTCATCTCTTGGTATCTGTGGGGAATTGGTTCCAGAACTTCCTGCGGATACCAAAATTTGAAGATGCTCCAGTCCCTTATATAAAATGGCATGGTATTTGCATATAACCCATGCATATCCTCCTGTATACTTTAAATCGTCTTTAGATTATTTATAATACCAAATACAATGTAAATACCGTTTAAGTAGTTGTTATGTAAATTGTTTAGGGAATAATGACAAGAAAAATCTGTGCATATTCAGTACAGACAGAATTTTTTTCTAATATTTTTGATCTTCAGTTGGTTGAATTCATGGATGTAAAACCCACTGATGTGGGAGACCATCTGTACCTGATTTAAGGCCTTATGTAATCTTTCTTTTCTTACCAAAAGAGAAAAGTAAGACACATGTTGAGGTTAATAATAACACATTTAAAAGTAAACTTGGGAGTGAAGGTATGTTAGAACTAGCTTTCTTCTTACTTGTTATATAACAGTCTTCATGCTATGCCTTGGGCTTCTCTGGCTAGAAAACAGAGACTTCAGTCTGACCTTTAAAACAAACTAAAAAATTCCTCCAACAAGACTCCATTTGTTTGTTCCGTCAAGAGAAGTTTTAATTCTATTACAATAATGATAGCATTTGTTGGTATTTTACCAGGGATGTGGAAGATCCAGAATACAAACCTGCCCCAGCCATCTTTAAAGATGATATAGAGGTATGCTTTGGATCATATTTTTAAATCCTCAATTGTAGGTATTCTTAGGTTTCTTTTGTTTGTTATTGCATGTTTTTCCTTTTTATTACATATAATTCGTCTGTTCGTCAGATTAGCTAGGTAAGTAATCAGTGGGTTGACAAACATCACAAATAATCATGCAGAAATTCTCCTGATCTCTAGATAAGATGGAGGCTGATTTGGACATGTGGATGGAGTGGGGCTTGCCCGCATGCTATACTTCTTAGAGCTAAGAAACTGTGTCCTGGGGCAAACTCCCAAAGCAGAGTGAGAACTAGATACTAAAAATACACAGCAAGAGACAGAACCTATACCTACGTGAAGAGGTTTGAAATAGAGAGTAGAGCCTAGAAGAATTCTGAGCTGCCAAAGCATAGTTCTAAATGCTCTGTTTATAGAATGTCAAAAGGAAGAAGAGTTGGATGAAAATACAGAAAATAATTTGTAGAGTTGGGAAAAGGATATTAAATGAGATGGGGAATTTCTATAATATTTATGAGAGCATGCTAAAAGAACAGATGATGCTATAGCTGTTAGGTAGGGTTTGCTGGTCTTGCTAGCTAAGGAGCTTGAATACTGATGCCTGTATGAGGACAAGAGACAAGGCTTACTCCAGTGTATGGGCAGTGAGAACTGAAATCCTAGGTAAGGTTAGGACTCTCAAAGGCCCATGCTTTCTGACAAACAGCACAGGGAAGTAACAAGGAAATTTATCTTTTGATGCACTCTGGGTAGGAAAAATACTGTCTTCCCTGAGAATTTATAACCTAGGCCTTCCTTCTCTTGAGTTCATGGTTTGATTCTTTTATGTCATCTGCATGATCCAGGAGCCCTCATTATAATATAAAATGGAGTCAGTCCTTGGCTGGTAATACCCTGAGGTACCTGGTAAAAACAAAAAGGAAAAAAGAACTCTGGAAGAAAAAATTCATGTTCAGACTATGCATGAGTACTAAAGATGAAGTCCTACATAAAATGAAGGCAAAATCCAAAATTTAAAAATGTATGCTATACAGCTATGGAAGAGTGACTAAAAATAATAATAATAATAATAATAAATGTATGCAGAACAGTTTACCATGAGTGAATGTTAGCATACAATAAAGAACAAGATTAGCCCCCTGAGAACTTCTGATAATATATCTATTGAATTAAAAATAAGTAATTTTTTAAATGATTAAATACATTAAAGAAAGAACCAGGAACAGGGGACGATATAATGATTTTATTTTTCTCCTTTTTTTTTTTTTTTTTTTTTTTTGTGACAGAGTCTCACTCTGTTGCCTGGGCTAGAGTGCTGTGGCGTTAGCCTAGCTCACAGCAACCTCAAACTCCTGTGCTCAAGCTATCCTCCTGCCTCAACCTCCCGAGTAGCTGGGACTACAGGCATGTGCCACCATGCCCACTAATTTTTTCTATATATTTTTAGTTGGCCAATTAATATCTTTCTGTTTTTAGTAGAGACAGGGTCTCACTCTTGCTCAGGCTGGTCTCGAACTCCTGAGTTTAAACAATCCTAATTAAACAATTACAGGTGTGAGCCACTGCGCCCAGCCAAGATAATGATTTTAAAAGACTAGGAAGATGTGAAAAAGAATTATATGTAACTTTAAAAATGGAAAATACATTTATTTATTGACATTTAGAACTCAATAAATAGCTTAAACATTCTGCTGGAAAAGCAGATTAAACACAGTTCATGAGAGAAGAAATGATTTGGAAAACATATAAGGAAGTTTTCCATAGTGTAGCATGATGGATCAGTTTGGGCCAATCAGGAGAGAGAAATCACAATGTAAAGAATTATTAATTATAATAGGGGGATTGGAGTAATGGGGGATTGGAATAATGAGCGATTGGCTAGTAAAAGGTAAAGAGAACGCTAACAAATATAGGAGAAGCATATAAAAGGAGCATCCACCACTCTTAGGGCCCAGGTAGAGCACCCAAGTAAGAGCCCCATCTCTACCACGGCCAAAATCCAGACTTTACTGGGAGGACATAGCCATGTCTCACTGGATGACAGAAGAGTTGCTGTGCTGCCACACTGGTACAACTCACTGAACATATACCCTCTGGAACATGCTGGAAATCCGCCCTCTGAGGTTGCCAAGGAAGCTTTCCCTGGAAAAGTGTCTAACTAGAAGCATTCCATTACAAAACTGCCCAAGGGGGAGGTTGCTGGGAAAAGCTCCTGGCCAATGAGAGCTAAAGAAGCCGCTCAAATGGCAGGAGCCTAGGCACTGGAGAAGTGGCCTGTGCTGTGGGAGCTGAGCAGTGGGAGGAGCTCACCAGAACCAGGAATTAAAACCCCTTTCCTCCTGCAGAGTCTCTCCAGTGTCCTCTACTGACAAAGCTTAACTTCACACTGACTGTCAGAGGAGAAATATGTAAAGAGCTCAGATCTTTTTCTTTACAGCAGGCAAAAGGTTTGAGAGGTAATAAATTGGAGCAGGGAGGCAATAAATCAATAACCTATACAATGGAATATATATATATATATATATATATATATATATATAAAATTGAGAAACAAGGAGGATAGCATGATAATGTCTGGCATATATCTAATAGGTGTTCCAGAAGAAGAGACTACAGAGAATAAGGGAGATGCACTTTGAAGAGATATTAGCTGCGAATTTTTCAGACATTATGAAAACATGAAACTTCAGATTCAAAAAATAAAATAAACCTTGGCAGGATAAAATAAAACTAAATCCACTCCAAGAAACATCCTGGTGAATTGCAGATACACCAAAAAAAAAAAATGATAATACAAGCAACCAGAGAAAAAGACCTACCAAGTTAGAATTAGGATAATTCTAACTTTTCAGGCTTCTTAAAAACAGCAATAGAAATTAATAGTCATTGAAATACAATTGCCAAGCTTATGAATATAAAATAATGTTGCAATTCCTAATTGAAGATACTTTGTCAACAGGTAAAAACTGATTCTACAGGACAAGCGAACTGTTTAAGGCTGAAAAAGAAAAGATTTGTAGGTTGTCTAATAGCCAAACATGAGAATAAATTATCTCAGAGTTGATATAAGAAAGAGAAAAAAGCACGCTTGGTTAACAGTAAACATACTCACAGTTAGATTAAGGGTGGAGGAAAAGAAACTGGCTTACAAGTATCATAGAAAAGGAAATAATTTTAGTAAATAATGACTGGTCTAAGTTTCAAACTCGATAGAGAAGTGTGAAAGGGTGAAAATGGAGAATAAACAATTAAGTTTTATTTTTGCTAAATTATTTAAAATGTGATTGCAAAAAAGTTCTCTATTATGAAGAAGTTTGGTTCTCTTTTACTTTTATATGTATCTTCACCCACTTACCCTGTGACAAATTTCTGTTTTCTTTTAAAAGGATGATGTTTCCTCACCCGGAGATCTTGTTATAGCAGATGGAGGTAAATTGCATTTACTTCTTTACTACTAAAGTATTGTAAATTCACATCGTAATGACCTATGAAATCAATTTTTAAAATGTGTTCCTAATGACTTCAGAAATGCTTTGATTCTAATTAAATGGAGATAAATTTAATACAGAAGGCATCAATTAGAAGAGTTTCCAGTATTTAACTTCTCATTGATTCAGTTTGGTTTTTAATTTATTTAAGTTCAAGTTTTGAGTTTTTGCCAGCCACTATGATGTATCAGAACTGGAAATCTAAGAGTTGTATTTTCTGTGCAAGTGAAATTCCCTTTAAATAGATAACATTGTGGCTGTTTATTCCACTGCATCCTGCTTACTTTGAACTGCCTTTAAAGTTTGTTATGTTTTCTAGAGCTGTAATTAAAAGAAAACTTTTTTTTTATGATGACAAATTTGGTTGTTTTTATTCCACATAATCAGATTGAAGAAAAAAGTTTTAAATTAGAGAAATGTATCTACTTTTGTGAGCTTCATACAAATGTCTTTAGTTTTTAAAGTTGTTATTATTATTAACATGAATTTCTTTAAATATAGATGGTCAGCTGATGGAAGGTGATAAAATTTATTGGCCTACTCAGTCAGCTTTAACCACACGTTTGAGGCGTCTCATCACTGCATATCAGCGTACGAATAAAAACAGACAAACTCAGCAGATACAACCGACTTTCTCAGTGCCTGCCAGTGTAATGCAGCCTCTCTATGAAGAAGCCACTCTAAATCCTAAAATGGCAGCCAAGATAGAAAGACAGCAGAGGTAAGACAATAGATATTTAGATATATTTTTAATGTGTATTAGTAGTATCTAAATGTAGTTGTTCGTTAAAGGCTGTCAGGCTGTGATTATCATACCTTTTGAAAAATGTAAACGTAGATAAGTACCAACTTGTGTGTGTGCACAAAGCACACATACACATATATTTACACATATATTTACACACAGTTTACACGTGTGCACACATACATGTATATTTACACACTTATGCATGCATAAATATGGTAAAACTTACAAAGATTATTGCATCTTATAGTTATTAGCCATACTTTAATCATTCTTTGTCATGTTTAGGAAAGCTGAAATATTAAAAAGGGAAGGTGCAGAGCAAACTCAAGAATTGAATTATCAGTAGAGCAGAAGTTTAAATTATATGAAGTAAATTCCATTGTGTTACATTTTATGTTAAGACATTTATGAAATATAAGAATGTATGGAAGGCAAGTGCAACTCTGCTTTATACAGAAGAGGAACCCTGGAACTTCTGAAGTGAAAGGGAACAAACTGCAAGAGACTTGTTAAGAAGACAGGCAAACTTCTCTCATCTTATGAGCTTTAACTTCTTAAAAAGGGTAGAGTACACGGAAAAGAACAGCATAATTAGCAATAAACTGGCCTCTTTGTTAAACCTGAGACCTTGGATGTTCTCTGGAAGATAAATCATTGTCCATTTGCTGCACATTGATTGTAGCCAGAATTTAGTTAGTCTGAAACTTAAGATTTTAGCTATCCTACCCATAATTTTCAAATAATACTACCTCTGTAAATATACTGTTTCAGTTATCTATTGTTATATAACAAACCACCTCAAAACACAGTGACTTAAAACAACATTAATTTTTTATTTCTCTTGATTCTGTGAGTTGACCAGGTGGTTCTTCTGTTTCATATGCTATTGGCTGGATTTCTGAGATAGCTGGAAGACTCAAAGTAGCCTCACTCACATGGCTTGCAGTTAGTGCTAACTGCTGGGTAGGAACTCAGATTCCAAGAGGGATCATTCCAAGCAGCAAAGGCAGAAGCTGCAGAATTCTTAAGGCCCAATCCCAACAGTTACAAAGTGTCACTTCTGCCACTGACTGTTGGTCAGAAAAAGTCACAGGGCCAGCCCAGATTTAAGGAAAAGGGAAATAGATTCCACCTCCTAAGGGGAAGAGTGGAAAAGAATTTGTGGCCATCTTTAATGTACTACACACAGTTTCCCTCAGTCTGTCCAATCTGGATTAATCTTCCTAAAATACTAGTTTTACCATGACATTCGATGATGACTCCTTATTTAGTACAGGTATAAAGTGTTAGGTACCTAAGTTCTTCAGTTTAGGTTTTAGCATGCATTTCTAACTTTACTACTATTCCCTCAGCCAGAATGTCCTACTTATTCTTAATACCCTAGCTTATGTTGTTCCCATCACCTAGAATACCCTTCTTCCTACCTGTTAGTTCACACCTAGCCCATCCTTCAGAGCCCAGCACCTGGCCCATTTCCTGTATTCATTTTTTTAACCAGTCAAGCTCACAGTATTCCCTTCATTTTCTGTACTCACATAGTGACTTATCTAAATAACCATTCATTTGTCACAATAATATATCTGTAATGACATTCATCTTTTCTATATCTTGTCTTTCTAAGTTGTAAATACTTTTATAGTAAGCACGATGTCATATTTTTTGTGTGTCTTGTGTAATTTCAATTAATCTTTTCCATTTTTATTGTTATCACTGAAGGTTTAATTTAAACTTTACTGCTTTCCCAGGTTATTTTTAACAACATCATTACATTAATCTTCTTAATGTATCACTATGATAAAAAGGGCTGTTAACATTTTTCAAAGGTCTTTCCCATATGCTTTTTTCCATTTACACAACAATCCTATAAATTAAGCAAGGAAAATTTCTTAAAATAGACTGAGGTTTGGAGATCTGTGGTGTATGATATTAATATTACCTTCTTAAAGTCTCAGGACTTTCACCTGAAGAGAGATTACTGAATGATTAGCAGTTAGAACATTTCATAATCTGACCCAAACCTTATCTTGTTTTGTCTCCAATATGAGCCATATTCTTGTCAACCTGGAATATTCATCATCCCCCCAAAATGCAGAGTACTTCTCTTTACTTATTCTGTGCTCTTTTGTTAGCATTACCTCCCTAACCTTAGCCCTGTCCCACCTGAAATGCCACTTACTCAAGTCTGAACTGATCCTTCCATCTTCTGTGCTCTCCTAAAATTTTTGGTTTCTATAATTCTCATGTAGCAATAAAATACTACCTGATACTATATATGTGTTTGAAAACATTTTATCTTTTTTCCTGAAAGGCAGGATCATCTTACATAATCTTGTATGTTTGCTATGCATATTTTCTCACATAGTAAAAATGCAAAAAACTATCATTGTCTAAAGGAACAGTATATGCTAACAGAAGTATGGTTGGATAGATGAATCAACTAGCATTTAAAATGTCTTTACAAAGCAATAACCTTGTATTTAGTCCTTTAAAGTTTTAGGTACTTGAAATGTTTTGGATTTGTATCCTAGTCGCTGTATTCATTATTAATATGTATTCATTTTAGTGACTAATGTGGTTTTTTCTTTCATCTGATTCAAAATAGATGGACAAGAAGAGAAGAAGCTGACTTTTACAGGGTTGTGTCTACATTTGGAGTAGTTTTCGACCCTGACAGAGGCCAGTTTGATTGGACAAAATTTAGAGCTATGGCTAGGCTACATAAGAAAACTGATGATAGTTTGGAGAAATATCTGTATGCATTCATGTCCATGTGTCGGAGAGTTTGTCGTCTTCCTTCTAAAGAAGGTATGTGTGAAATTCTTTTTTTCCTTGTTTCAGTCAAAGAAGCAAAATTACTAAAATTCAGAAATTTCCAATTTATTTCTCTTTTATGTGAAATTTCAATATGATCTAATTCAACTTTCCAGCAATTTTTTAGAATTGTAAACAAACTATGCTTAAAAACCCCCTATTCTTTAATTCTGCTGCTAAAATGAGACCTAAAGAGAATAAAGGTACACACTGAGTTTTAGGAAAATAGCTAGTATTTAGTGCAGATTTATGATTAGGAGCACGTGGAAGACAAAGGTCTGGGTTTGGTAAACAGAAGTAACCTATATTTTGAGTCCATCTCATGAGAATTGTGCTAGAGGGATTATTTACCTGAATAATTTTGCAAGGTATGAGGCCCCCACTCATAAGACATTTTAAAGAATTATCTAGAAAAGATCTCCACCCAGGGCCATCTTCAAAAAAGACAACTAATCAGACGTGGTGTTGCAACTCAGCTAAGGAACTGTTCTGGGATGAATTTCATTGTCTTCAAAAGCCTGGAGAAATAGCTCCTCCTATTAGCAGTTCCTCTTGGTGATGCGATGTATAAGTTGGCTCCATTCTTTGTTGAATACGATTGCTGACTGTTAAACCCAGTGGCCTCCTCTTCCTATTTTGCAGTCAAAAGATAAGTGGTTTATAAAGGACTTAAATTCCACATGGGTTTCTTTACTTGTTTTATTTTATTTACTAACAGATTTGTTGTCAGTTCACTGAACAGAGTAACCAATCACTTGATTACCCAAATACCAGGTAATTTTGGGTAGGTTTCTGTCTGCTTTCAGGTCTGTTGGAATACTATAAATGGGTTAAAGAAAAAAAATAAAGAAAGTATTGCATCTTTTGTTATTTATGGTCGCCAAGAGGCCCTCATTTCTTTTTTCTTTTAATTTTCTTAATTCCCATCACCAATATAGTGGTGTGAATAAATTCATCACTTTTGATTCTAGTTT
This sequence comes from Lepilemur ruficaudatus, assembly GCA_963574885.1. Lineage (NCBI taxonomy): Eukaryota > Metazoa > Chordata > Mammalia > Primates > Lepilemuridae > Lepilemur > Lepilemur ruficaudatus. Next base: position 19,492 of record CAUYRT010036381.1, read on the forward strand.
TAAAAGTAAAGGGAAAGAGTTAGTTACTAAATAATGATTGAAAGGTTAGGGCTTCCTTATTAGAAATGTGAGTGAGGAGATTCAGAGTGGGGACAGTGACAGTGTCTCCCAGGTCTGGTCCCCACTGGAGGAGGCTGTGGGTAGCCAGAAATAGGTGCTACTCTGTATGGCCAAGTCGCCAACAGGTGCATCGGCACAGAGACAATACTGCAAAAAAGACATAAAGATGAGTGTTAGAAAGCTACTCAACAGACATCATGTTGTGTTTAGTGATTACACATGGACTGAATTTGAACCTTTTGTGTCCAGAAATGTGCAGTCTGTGTCTATTGTTGACACTGAAGTAAAGACCCATAGCCTGTTGAATGTGTGCACTATTGCATTTCATATCTTTCAACTGAATGAAATTGGCCCCAGCAGTGAAAATTCGGAGAAAGAGACAGAAAACATAATTGCAGCAAATCACGGGGTTCTGTCTGCAGCTGAATTCCATTAGGCATTGGGACAGCCTAATGCATGATGTGGAGGTCAAATCACACCTCCTTGGTTATGTGATGACAACCTTACTGTTTCAGACAAGAATGTTGACAGCAACTTCACCACCTAGAACCAGGCGGTGCTGCTACAACACAGTTCTTCAGGAACTGGAAAAACATGCCTGTGTAAAACATTAGCCCAGAAATTGACCATTAGACTTTCAAATAGGTACCAGTATGGCCAATTAATTGAAATAAACAGTCATAGCCTCTTTTCTAAGTGGTTTTCTGAGAGTGGCAAGCTAGTAACTAAGGAGTTCCAGAAGATTCATGATTTAATTGATGATAAAGATGCTCTGGTGTTTGTGCTGATTGATGAGGTGGAGAGCCTCAGAGCTGTCCAAAATGCCTACAAGATGAGAACCAAGTTACCAGACAATGTTGGCATGGTCAATGCTGTCTTGACCCAAATTGATCAGATTAAAAGGCATTCCAATGTGGCGATTCCAGCTACTTCCAACATCACTGAGAAGACTGAAGTGGCCTTTGTGTACAGGGCTGACATCTAGCAGCACATCAGGCCACCCTCTGAGACAGCCATCTTCAAAATATACCTCTCTTGTTTGGAAGAACAGATCGTATGCCCTTGTTAGCAACTATTGACCCTCTGAAAGCTGGAAATGATCAGATTCATTAAAAACATGTCAAAATTGAGCTTCCTTTTGAGGGAAATTTCAAAGAATTCAGACCTGAGGGCCTGAGCAACCAGGTCCTAAGGAAATTCCCTCTTTGGCTCACACACTGGACATCCAGGGGCACCCACCACCAGCATAGAGGGGTTTCTCCAGGCCCTGTCTTTGGCACTGGATAAGCAGTTTGAAGAGAGAAAGAACCTTTCAGCTTACAGTTGATCCTGGACTTCCCCATCCAGTAGCTCCATCTAATGGAGAACACACAGCAAGTGATGTTGCTTGTCTCACAACCGATGCCACTCTGGAAATCCCCTCTGTAAAAATTTGCTTAGATCTACAAGCCAGAAACCCACAAAACCAGGCTTTGTTAAAGTAAGTGTGTTGTATGAACATTATTTTTAAATGCATATTAGAAGACAAAAAGCTTGTCATTTTCACTGTTTTTAAATGATAATTCAGGTGGGGCACGGTAGCTCACACCTATAATCCTAGCACTCTGGGAGGCCAGGGCAGGAGGATTGCTTGAGCTCAGGAGTTTGAGACCAACCTGAGCAAGAGCAAGACCCCGTCTCTGCTAAAAGAAAAAGTTGCCAGGCATCGTGGCATACACCTGTAGTCCCAGCTACTCAAAAGGCTGAAGCAGAAGGATCACTTGAGCCCAGGAGTTTGAGGTTGCTGTGAGCTAGGCTGACACCATGGCACTCTACCCAGGGCAACAGAGTGAGACTGTCTCAAAAAAAAAGATAATTCAACTTCTGTCTCTTTGTAAAGAACTGTCTAAACATGTTTATTTATTCCCATCCTGCCTCCAGTCAGTTAGACACATAATGCTAACAAGTTTTGTTTAAAAATAAAGGAAGATTAATATAGGCATTTTAGAAACAAAAGAAAAACTGTATCACCCTAAAGAAGCATGTAATTATAGCATTTAAAAATGTGCACATTGGCCAGGCGCGGTGGCTCACGCCTGTAATCCTAACACTCTGGGAGGCCAAGGTGGGAGGATCGCTTAAGCTCAGGACCAGCCTGAGCAGGAGAGAGACCCCGTCTCTACTAAAAATAGAAATCAGCCAAACAACTAAAAATAGAAAAAATTAGTTGGGCATGTTGGCGCATGCCTGTAGTCCCAGCTACCCGGGAGGCTGAGGCAGGAGGATTCCTTTAACCCAGGAGTTTGAGGTTGCTGTGAGCTAGGCTGACGCCACAGCACTCCACCCCAGGCAAGAGAGTGAGACTCTGTCTCAAAAAAAAAAAAAAATATGTGCACATCACTCAAGCTAGAAGGCAGCAGTTGCTTTCTAATATCAGCTTGTCTTATTTAGTGCAAAAATGCTTTGGAGACTATTTAATGGCTAACAAAAACCTATTTCTGTGTTACAGAAATTGAGAAAAAAATGCTAGGTAAAGTGCTCTTTTATAATGATGAAACACAGTCCAATTTACAGAAAGAACACAGACCTTCAATGTTTAAGTGGAATGCGTGCTGGACATCCCTTGTAACCCAGTGCAGGCACACATGCATTGCATGGATATTTCTGCCCAGTGTTTTATTTGTTCAATAACAATATTCATATCTCAAATGATGTTATTCACGTCTCATTGATAGAAGGTAAAATAAATCAGTCAATAATCGGTGTATCTTAGAATATTATGTTTTGCTTTTATCTCATGCTAAAATAAATTTCACGTTAATGCTTTGTAAAGGCATGTGAGTGAGGTTTTATTTAGAGATTCCCAGACTTTCTCAGTTCACAGTGCCCTTAATGTCTCAGTAATTTTTTTCACAGTACTCGAGGCCAAAAGAAATACTAACAGTTCTGTTTAATTAATAATTAGGTCCACCAACTTAATAAGTATTTATGTCCTAACAGTCTAGTAATTGTTTGAAAACATAATTACATATATTGAAAGAAAAAAATAATACCTTGATTTCTTTCTTAAATAACTACAGTTACTAATGGGATGTGTGTACCTGTTGGGCACTGTTCAACTTTTCACATCTCAGAAGTAGACTGGGTACTTCCACCCTTGTTTCCTGTTCCATATTGATTTTTGCATGGTCCTTGTTTACCCCCCTGCCCCTTTTTGGTTTTGAACTACTTTTAGACTTACAGAAAAGTTGTAATAAAATATAGGGAATTTTCATATATCTTCTCACTCTGCCTCTCTTATTGTTAAAACCTTACGTGATTAATTATAGTGTAATTATCAGAACAAGAAATTAATGTTAGTACAGTGTCGTTAACTAAACCAAATACCTATTTGAATTTTACCAATTTTTCTACTAATGTCCTTTTTCTGTTTCAAGATCCTACGTCGTATTTTGTTCTTTTTCCTTAGCCTCCTGCAGTCTGTAACAGGTTCTCAGTTGTTCCTTATCTCTTATTAACTTGATACCTTTGAAAACTATTGATTACTTATTTTGCTGTATATCCCTCAATTTGAGTTTGTCTTGTCTTTTCATGTGCCTAGATTTAGGCTATGCATTTTGGACAAGAGTACCACAAAAATGTTGTGTCCTTCTCATAATGCAATATGTGGTTCATGATATCAGTAATGTCTTATGACTGATGATGATGACTTTAATCACTTGGTTAAGGTAGTATGATACATTGCTCCACTGTAAAATTACTATCTTTTCCCACGGTGTTAGCAAATATAGTATCCTGAGGTGCCTCACAAACCCCGTTTTTTCTCAAACTTTAACCCACTGATTTTAGTACATATCAGATACTAAATCTTGTCTATAACAGCTTATATTGTGGAATTCTGCTGTAAGGAAAAGCTGTTCCTTCTCTCTCTTTAATTAGTTATTCATATTAGTATCGATTCATGGATATTTATTTTATTCTGTAGGTTACAATCCAATATTACTATTATTTATTGTTCAAATTGTTTCATATTTAGCCATTAGGAGCGCCTCAGTTTGGTCCCTAAATTATTTCAATAAGCCCATCTCTTTTTTGAGTACTTCCCAAGTGCCAGTAACCCACCTGGCAAAGATATAATTTCATCTAAAGGAATGTAGCATGATCTAATGGCAAAACTGAACTACTTCAAACTAGCAGTTTGTGCAGTGTTTGATAGACATGCCTGTTTCCCTTGAAATTTAAGAAAGCCCTTGATGCCCCTGTGAGTTCACTGTAATGCCCTGTTACCTCATGCAGTTTGAGATATGCCTGCTTACATTTGTTTATGAGGCTTCATTTAACAATTCTAGTTTATTTTATAAGTGAGTTTGAACAAGTGTTTTTCTCTTCAATTAAGACAGGTATTAGTAAAGGCATATCTCATAAAGAATTTCTAAAAGAAAATCCCTGGTTATATTAATATACTTCCAAAATAATTTTATGGTTTACCTTAAGATCCAGTGTTTTATGTTACATGATTTTTAGTATTTGTTTTTAAGAGTTAAATTTCTCTTCATTTAAAAATATTAAAAAAAATACTTTTTAGTATTTCTATACTAAGGGATAGGAACTATACAATGATATTGCATGAAGATGCATTTAGTAGTAGTAGTACTTTAAATATGTAGTAGTTTATTTATAATTTACTTATAAATGAAAATTTTTGAGCTTAATATTCTTGTCCTGTTTCAATGTAGAATTGGTGGATCCAAATATTTTTATCCAACCTATCACAGAAGAACGTGCTTCTAGGACTTTGTATCGCATTGAACTTCTAAGGAAAGTACGGGAACAAGCCCTTCGACATCCACAGTTGTTCGAACGCTTGAAGCTTTGCCATCCAAATCCAGACTTACCAGTCTGGTGGGAATGTGGCCCTCATGATAGGGATTTGCTTATTGGTGCTGCCAAACATGGGGTGAGCCGAACAGATTATCACATTCTTCGTGATCCTGAACTCTCTTTTATGGCAGCTCAAAGGAACTACAGTCAAAGTAAGATGGCTCATTCAAGGACTTCTACCCCACTTTTACAGCAATATCAAGTAGCACTTTCTGCTTCTCCTCTTACCTCTCTACCTAGGCTCCTAGATGCTAAAGGTATTATTCTAGAGGATATAAAAGTTAAAAGTGAAAACCTTAAAGAGGAGCCTCAGTCTTCTGAAGAAGAATCTATGTCTTCTGTGGAAACCAGGACACTAATAAAGTCTGAGCCTGTAAGTCCAAAGAATGGTGTTTTACCACAGGCTACTGGAGACCAGAAATCTGGTGGAAAAGGTGAAACAGACAGACGCATGGTTGCAGCCAGAACAGAACCCCTAACTCCAAACCCAGCGTCAAAGAAACAGAGAGTCCACAAAAGAGGATCAGAGTCTAGTTCTGATTCTGACTCAGATTCTGAGAGATCATCCTGTTCTTCCAGATCATCTTCTTCCTCGTCGTCCTCCTCTTCTTGTTCCCACTCCCGATCAGGCTCTAGTTCTTCCTCATCCTCATCTTGTTCTTCAGCATCTTCTTCATCCTCCTCCTCCTCTTCCTCCTCCTCCTCCTCCTCTTCATCTTCATCAGAAGAAAGTGACAGTGAAGAAGAAGAAGTCCAAAAGCGAGGTATATGCATAAAATAATTATGCTTTTTAAGACAATTTTGCAAGTAAAAATGAAAAGAACTTGATTCAATAACTTAAGCATATTTAAAATTGTTTGCTTAAGTTCTATGTGTACAGATTTTCTTGGGAAAGCACTAAGGAAGAAAACTAGAATTACTGGTACACACTCCCTATTCAATATTCAAGGTGTTACAAAATAGATTAATCAGACAGTTGAACTAGAAATTTTACAAAATAGCTTTATTTCTTTGTGATTGCCTTAAGGTTAATATTATATTTTTCACAGGAACAGGTCTATTAGTAAATAAATAAAAGATAATAATACATAGCAGTCACCAAGAGTCTTAGATTAAGCAGCCCAACAAGAATATCATAGATAGGCCATTTGTCAGCAATGACAAATGTTTGTCAGCAGAGTAGTGTTAGGTGGCCCCCATCTGCAGATGTTCTTGCAGTGGTCCAACAGTGCAGGCACAGGAAAATGAGTCAACGTCAAGCATGTGTAGGAGCCACTCTGGCATGAAGAGCCTCGTACCCCACAGGAACCAGAATCTCTTGTAACAACTCCAGAGGCATAACTTTCAAGGTTGCCATAAGGAACATGCCCAATTCTAAGAGTCACCTCATTTAGAAAATGATAGTATCCCCATCATGTATTTGTAGTCTTCCCAGTCCAGATGAAGTTTACCAATCAGGAGTCATTTTAAAAATAATAGGTGCTTTATTGTATTCTCGGTGAGTTTTTTCCCTTTTTTGACCATTTGGTTTTACTTCTAACTTTTTCATTTTCAGATATTTCTGAATACTTGCGTAAGATTTTTGAAGTATATATACAGTTGTTTTATGTAGTCTTTTTAAAGTGGTTATAATTGTTCTTAGCAGAAGGTACCCCTCACATGAAAGCCTATGATGAAGAAAGCGTTGCATCATTGAGCACGACCCAGGATGAGACTCAGGATAGTTTTCAGATGAACAATGGGACACCAGAGTCTGCTTATATCTTACAAGGTGGATACATGCTGGCAGCCTCATATTGGCCAAAGGTAAAGGAATAATTTCTTGTCGAGATAGGTCATTTTTTTAGTACTTTTCTATGTTGCTTTAGTGGTAGATATTCTTATTATGTAGAAAAAGAGGTCAATGTAAAATGTAGGATGACATTTTATGTTGTTAGCATCAAAAGTAAAAATTATTATTATCAAGTAAATTAGTTCTACTTAAATGTGTATGCTTCTCAACATAGCCTTAAAATGTTTAGAATAAAAGATAACCATTATATTCCAGTTAATACTAAAGTGCCTGTTTATGAAATACGTGCTTTCAACTGAGTCTCCTTGAAGAACTTTACTGTAGCCGGTTGTGACCTAGGGAAAAAGTTCATTCAGTGGCAGAAGCTAGGATTGGATTAATACAATTTTTCCATTATGTGACTAGGCTAGTACAGGAATATTTAACCTTTAGGAATGAGGTTGGGAAATGGGGCAATGGAGGATACTCTTTTATATACTTCTAAGTTGTTTGAGTTTTTTATAAGGAACTGTATTACTTTTGTAATTATAAAAACAAAAGGATAGAAAACTGTTTTTATGGTATAATATGTTTGAATTTCATCAAAGGGAATTTGTAGTTGAATAACTTCTTACAGAATTGTAATATATATGTGAGAATATGTATGTGTGCTACATGCACATATGTTGGGTTGTAAACTCTTGATGAAAGGTTAAATCCATCAAGGTTCTTGGGCTATTTGATCTCCAAAGGTCTGGCCTAGTTAATAAAATTATACTTGGATGTTGCACACTTTTCTAGGATCGTGTGATGATCAATCGGTTGGACAGTATTTGTCAAACAGTTCTGAAAGGAAAGTGGCCTTCAGCTAGAAGAAGTTACGATGCTAACACAGTGGCTTCTTTCTATACCACAAAACTGCTGGACAGTCCTGGAGCAGCTACAGAATACAGTGAGCCCAGTGCACCCACTCCCCCAGGTGCCGGTGTTAAAGAAGAACACGATCAGTCAACACAGATGTCAAAGGTGAAGAAGCATGTACGAGAAAAGGAGTTTACAGTGAAAATCAAAGACGTATGTGTATTTTTATTGCCCTAGGGCCTGATTGCGATTGCGGTGTGCAGCATGCTTTTCCTGCAAATGGCTGCCTGCTCTTACTCTTCCTTCCTTCACGTACTTGTTTCCTGGTATTTGGATTGTTTTCTTTCTGATATCCAGGCTATTAAACTTGAATATTCTACTAGAGGGATCATCATTAAATATTTTTCTCTCCTTATGCTTCTGAAATAGTTCTTCTGATCAAGATGTTTTCCTAAACAGTGTGACAATTTCTAACTGGTTCTTTTATATAATGTTTAAATGGTATGTCAGTTTACTTTCTGTTTCAAAAATTTAGCATGTCATGTTACCAATAATGTTTAATTTTTTAAATAATTTTTGAAGCTTAATTGATTATTCATGGTTGAAAATATGGGTATTGTCCTCTAAAATGTCACATGCATAATGTACATAGAGATGTATGTCTAAATCTGAAAATGTTACAATGTACTTGTCATATGAACAACTTTGTTTTGCTCAGAAAAGTGTATAGAGGACCTGTATTTTTTACATCTAAGATAGAAAATTTAGTATTCATTATTGAAATGGATTAAAATGTTTTATTCAGTTGATTTATGAATGAGAAGAGAATTTCATTAATGTATCAAGGGTTTTACTTCAGTTTTTTTCTAAGTAAAAGAATTCTCTCAATATCCTGCAATAAGATTTTTTTTTAATAGCTTCTGTTTTAATAATGGTATTTGTTTAACAGGAAGGTGGTTTGAAGTTGACCTTTCAAAAGCAAGGGCTTGCTCAGAAAAGACCATTGGAAAGTGAAGATGGTGCTATGGGGCAGCAGCAGTACCTCACCCGACTTCGGGAGCTTCAAAGTGCATCAGAGACCAGCCTCGCCAATTTTCCAAAATCTATGCCAGTATCAGGTGAATATGCAAATAATAATAACTACCTTACTACGAAATATTCCCTGTCATTTCTAAATCTTTTATAAACTCTTATAGTAAAAACTCATTTTTCCTTTAATGTTAGGACCTCTCAAGTCTGTAAAATAATCAATGTAATTTTAAATCTTAATAAGTATTTCTTGGAACTTTTAATGTAATATTTTAAAGCACAGAGGGCAGTTTAGTTTTGGGGACTTCAACAGCGTGGAAACATCATTTTATCAAGTTGCTTTATACAGATGAAAGCTCAAACAGAATTTCAGTATGAAAGTATATTATGAATTTTAAAACAAAAAGTTAAATCACTGGCCAGGCACTGTGGCTCATGCCTGTAATCTCAGCACTTTGGGAAGCTGAGGTGGGAAGATTGCTTGAAGCCAGGTGTTCAGGACCAGACCGGGAACCATAGCAAGACTCTATCTCTACAAAAAATGTAAAAATTAGCCAGGCATGGTGGCACACACCTGTATTCCCAGCTACTTGGGAGGCTGAGGAGGGAGGATCACTTGAGCTTGGGAGTCAAAGATTGCAGTGGGTTGTGACCATGCCACTGCACTCCAGCCTGAGCTTTTGATAATTTCAATCAACAAATATTTATTAAATACCTAATTGGTGCCATGCATTATGTGCTCTGTAGGCATTGAGGGATACATTAGACATTGCTTTTGTTTTATTTTGGCCTATTTGTTTTATCTTGGCCTAGATATATTTTGTCTACATCCCTCTTAAAGTATGATGTCAAGTATTGAGAATGATACTCAAGATCAACTGAGTTTTAATGTGTAGAACACAGCATACTAATTCCCAAAAATGCTTGTCAATCAAAGCAGACGAATGACTTGAAGTTCCATTATACTTGTACATAAGGATAAGGACTCTATTTCAGTACTCTACTAAGTCTGGTTGCCATGCAGTACTTGGAAACATTTTACAATTCCCGTGTAGGTGCACAGTGTGTGGAATTCCTACGATTTGGGAAAATAATGCTGTATTATAAGTGGTGTCTTGAATTAATCACTATTTCCAAATGCTGCTATTACTACTTTTAATTACAAATTAGTTAGTTCAGCTTCATCAGCCTCTCTTTGGTCTTTTGTGCATCCATTAACCATTCAGTATAATTTTCCAATTACTAGACTTTCAGACATGTATGAAATGCAGTTCAAACATGAATCAACTACACTTCTTTACTAAAGCATAAATCCCCTAATCTATGCTTTGTAATTACAGTTTTATTATTAAGGAGCTCTTTCTTTTCACCAGAAAACAGGAACAGACAGGGAAGATAAGCTGTGGGCTCTTTTTCCCAACCTAAGTGGCGCTTAATAATCCTACTACTTTTACTCTGAGAACTCCACTGTAAAGTGAGATTGATACTTGTATCATAAACATTTTGTTGTTATTACAGCTGAAGATTGTACACTCTTCACCTATAAGTAATTCTTTGGTAAATAATACTGTTTTTAATAATATCAGTAGCAATTGTAACACAAATTTTGCAACTATACAAAATATTTAAAATCTCAGATATTCATATTAGATAGCATTATTATCTAAGCATTTTATCTTATCTGTCTTAATTACTGCAAATGTGAAATCTGGATCTGTCTTCATACATGACTTTTGAGAAATCTGTTAACATTTTTGAGCCTTACTTCTTTCTTGTTTGTAAAATGAGGGGTGTGGGAAAGGAGAGAGGTGACATTGCTGGGTGGGTTAAATAAAATAACAGATATAAAATGGCTCAGATGTTAGATGCTAAACAGATGTTAAAATTAGGTACTCACAGATTGTAGAATTAGATGCTTAACAGATATGGTTATTGAAATTCTTCATTTTCTTAAAACTATACCTTTTTTATTCTTGTATAATTTTCACCTCAATTTTATCTGAAAGCCTTGCGTAAAGATACCAGATGTAATGTAATTTACTAATGAATGAAAGTGAAATAGCATAGATTATAACAAGAGGACAAAACTGAAGACCCATTCCAGAAACTACCTGGAGGAGTGGATAAAGGATGGCAGAGTGAAGCAACATGGGGTTCAATTGTCATTTTCTAGCCGTTGTAACATTGAGCAAGTGCCTTAATGTTTCTGATCTCATTTGTAAAATGGGCTTAATAATACATCTGTGTTTTTGTTCTGTTTTTGATGATTCGAGGTGGCATTTGTAAAACTTAGTCCAGTATCTAGCACTTAGTAGGTATTCAATAGAAGCTTTTTTTTTTTTTTTTGAGACAGAGTCTCACTCTGTTGCCCAGGCTAGAGTGCCATGGCATCAGCCTAGCTCACAGCAACCTCAAACTCCTGGGCTCAAGCAATCCTTCTGTCTCAGTCTCCCGAGTAGCTGGGACTACAGGCATGTGCCACCATGCCCGGCTAATTTTTTCTATATATTTTTAGATGGCCAATTAATTTCTTTCTATTTTTAGTAGAGACAGGGTCTCGCTCTTGCTCAGGCTGGTTTCGAACTCCTGACCTTGAGCTATCCTCCCGCCTTGGCCTCCCAGCGTGCTAGGATTACAGGTGTGAGCCACCGGGCCTGGCCATTGATAGGGTTTTGATATAAATCTGCAAGCAATTGATTTATTATGGTCTCTGTACAGTCAAACCTCTCTGCTGATGATAATCTGTATTTGCAGCCACTCTCCAGTGCTAGCATCACTGCCTCAGCTCCACCTCAGACCCCCCATCAGGCATTAGATTCTCATAAGGAGCACACAACCTAAATCCCTCGCATGTGCAGTTTACAGTAGGGTTCGCACTCCTGTGATAATCTAATGCTGCTGCTGATCTGACAGCAGGTGGAGCTCAGCCGGTGATGGGAGTGATGGGGAGTCGCTGTAAATACAGGTGAAGCTTCACTGACTTGCCCACCACTCACCTCCTGAGTGGCCTAGTTCCTAACAGGCCACGGACCAGCACCAGTCTGCGGCCCAGGGGTTGGGTCCACAGATTTAAAGTATACAGAAGGATGTACATATGTTATATGCAAATATTATACCATTTTGTAGAAGGGACTTAAGCATCCTTGGATTTTGGTATCCATCAGGGTCCTGGAACCAATCCCCTGTGCATACCAAGAAACAACTTGTATAGTGTTCAGATTTATATATCAACAGGAATAAAAGTTTAAAATGTGCATGGAAATGAAAAATACCTAATTCAGGATAGTACTAACCATAGAGAAGAAGAAAGTAGAATAGAGGATGGGGGTACACAGAAACTTTCAGCTGTATCTTTTTTCCCCTAGCAATTTCTTTTCCATTTATTTTTCTTTGATGTGTGTGGGGTTTTTTTTAAATTTTTATAACTTTTTGTTTGAGATAATTATAGATTCAGAGGAAGATACAAAAACATATACAGGAAAGTCCCATGTGCCCCATACCCCAACCACCTACCTCCACCAGCATCTCCTACAACCACAATATAATATCAAAAAATATCTGTGATATTTTGTTAATCTGATTATAATAAAATTCACTATATGAATATGATAAAATCTTTTCTTTTTTCCATAGTGTTATGTCCCATTCCTATAGTACTTTCATATATGCAAAAATGGTTTTTAATTATTATAAGTAGTTTTTCCTTACCATGTGAATTAAGAAGCTTTTTTGAAACTAAGATGTCAGTAAGGTTAAGTGACTTCCACATGGTTACACAGCCAGCCAAAGGACAACACCTTATTCAGGTATAAACAGGACTTGCTCAGTAAATTCTCCTTGAATGATTGAAAATGCATTTCTCATTACAAGCATGTAAACTATTTTAAACAAGAATCTTGCCCTTAATAATATTTTCTTCTAACAAGAGAATTCAAGATTATGTACTCTTTGAGGAAAAGAACAATGTCTTATTTGTCTTTGAACCATCATACTGCCTAGAACATAGGTACTCAAAAAATATTTATTTATCAGGAAAATGGATGAACGTGTGGAGCTGTTTCATTCATGCCTCTTAAAAACATTTTTATTGAATGCCTACCAACATATGAAGGGTGTTTTTGACAACTAAAAAGTTATTGGTAACCTTAAGGAAAATACCTTAAGTAGGCTGGGGCAGGAATGGACTAAGGGAAATTGAGAAATGAGTTGCTCCTGAAAAAAGGGAACATAGTAGAGAACAATCTTTCAAAATTTTGGGGGTTATAGAAAGGCCAACGAGGTTTTTTTGTTTTTAGGTTTTTGTTGGGACATAGTCTCACCTGGGCTAGAGTGCAGTGACGTCATCATAGCTCACAGCAACCTCAAACTCCTGGGCACAGGCAATCCTCCTGCCTCAGCCTCCCAAGTAGCTGGTACTACAGGCACGCACCACCACATCTGGCTAATTTTTTCTGTTTTTTAGTGGAGATGGGATGGAGTCCAGCTCTTGCTCAGGCTGGTCTTGAACTCCCAACCTCAAATGATCCTCCTGTCTCATACCCCCAGAGTGCTAGGATTATAGGCATGAGGCACCATGCCTGGCTGAAGTTTTTTGTTTGTTTGTTTGAGTTAGGCCATATTTTTACACTTGGAAGAAGAATCTAATGTAGAAAAAAGATATTTGGGCACAAGAAAAGCAGAGATAAATATTAAAAGCAAGCTTTTAGAAAATGTAGGAATTAATGGGGTCAAAGAAGGGGGAAAGGTTTGTCTTGTACCAGAGAAGTTCATGCTTTTTCCCCTAAAAGACAAAGGAAAGAAGGTGTATGAATATCATAGGGAAGAAATTGAGAAGATAAGTCAAAAGTTGAAAGAGGCCTAGATTACAGTTCTTCGAGTTTTTAAATGAGAGGTGGGGATGATGTTTTTAATTCGATGGCTTGATTAGAGATGTATAAAATAAGAACTAACATTTCTGTATATTTAGGAAAGTGATTACTTTCAGTTTTTATAAGGACTAGATTTACATCACTATTTTGCACTTTAATTTGATAGGTACTTCTATTCAATCAACCCTTGGTGCCAATGGGGTGATATTAGACAACCAGCCTATAGTCAAAAAGAGGCGAGGAAGGAGGAAGAATGTAGAAGGTGTTGACATCCTCTTTTTTAACAAAAATAAACCACCTAATCATGTAAGTAAAGCAGTACTTAAAAACTACTGATCCTTGAGTCCAAAATTCAGTTTTTGTAAATATACATATTGTTCTTTGTGAATGTTTAGTATTAATAGAATAATAATAATAAGGAAATTAGAAGTATATTGTTTTCTATTGTATCTCAGCAGAATCCAACACTGGCCAAGATTCATGAAAATTTTAATTTTAAAAGATTTAGCAGAATTTTAAGCAACTTTTTTTTCTCTTCAGAAAGAATTGTTCCATTGAACCAAAATTAGAATGATAAAGCATGGAAATAAAAATTTCTTTTGGTGTTTTTCTACAGGTTACTTTGGGCTTAACCACCTCACAGATTTCCACAGGGATAAATCCAGCACTATCCTACACTCAACCTCAAGGAATTCCTGATACGGAAAGTCCAGTTCCAGTTATTAATCTTAAAGATGGGACAAGACTTGCAGGAGATGATGCACCGAAGAGAAAGGATTTGGAAAAATGGCTTAAGGAGCACCCAGGTTATGTGGAAGATTTAGGAGCTTTTATTCCTGTAGGTGATACCTTAAAAATCTTGGTATATTTTATTTCTATGATTTTTCAGACCTATAATGATGAAGCATAAATTCTCATCCACTTATGCTAACTATGTTTTCTGCTTAAGATTTAGGAAAATTAGCAGAAAAAATAATTACTATCTTTCCTATGATGTCATACAGTGTCATTTTCCATTTTTCCGTTGTGCATTCAACAATTAATAATGAAAATCACTCTGATACAGAGTACTATGTTAGACTCAATGAAGCTTGCAAAGGTATAAAACTTCTAATCATTTCTCTCAAGAAAATTATTTGAAAGTAATAATGATCGTAGTAAACATTTATTGAAACTTAACTACATGCCTGCCGTTATACTTAGCACTTAACATGCATTAACACTCACAAAAACTTTATTACTTATTAGGATGGCATTGTTATAACTATTTTGTAAACAAAGAAATTGAAACACTGAAATTTTAAGTAAATAATCCATGTCTGCAAAGCAAATAAAATCTTAAATCTAGAGTCCAAACTAGTACTGTTAAAAGCTTTCCTTCAAGCTATAAGAGTACACCTCGTATGCCTCTCCCGACATACAAGTTTACACCAATCAAAGATGAGAATCATTATATTTTATTTGCATTTTCCTTATCCTCTGAAATACTATCTTCTTATGGGCATATGGCTTTTTCACTCATGGCAATCTATTATTTGATTTTCCAGTACCTTACTATCAGATGCTAATATATGAAACTTTGGATCAGTATCACTTACTTTATAAGGTAAAAGAGTAAAAATACATCCTCTACACAATGAAGTTAGCAGGCCTGTTCTATCTGCCTCCATTATGGAGATTAAATGGGTAACCCAAGTGAAGCTGTCCACTATCTTATGGACTTCTTAAGGACTATGTCTTATTCACCTTTGTATCCCCAGAACTAAGCACATAATTCCTGATACATAGAATAGTATCCAGCTCCCTGAAAATATTTACTGAATATATGATTTTAAAATGAAAATCTTCTTCTTTCTTTTTTTTTAAATTGAGACAGGGTCTCACTCTGTCAGCCAGGCTAGAGTGTAGTGGCATGATTATAGCTCACTACAGCTTTCAAATCCTGGGCTCATGCAATCCTCCTGCTTCAGCCTCATAAGCAGCTGGGACTACAGGTGCATGCCACCATGCCTGGCTAATTTTTCTGTTTTTTGTAGAGATGGGGTTTCATTGTTGTTCAGGCTGGTCTCCATCTCCTGGGTTCAAGCAATCCTCCCTCCTCGGCCTCCCAAAGTACTAGGATTACAGGCGTGAGCCACTGCACCAGGCCAATGAAAATCTTTTGAAAACTAAAAAGTGCTATATAAAGGTAAAGTGATTATTTATTAACAGAAAAAAAATTAATTGCCTTGCTATTTTTTTCATGAAAAGGAAATACAAAACCTCTAATCCCAGAATGGTCTTTGTGTCTATGATATATCCATATATTTAGATCCAGTATTTTGTATTGCTATTGTTTTCACCAGGAAACTACCTGGTAGTCTGAAACAGAGAGCCTAAGTCTTGGCTTTTAGTTGCCCTTCATATTCCTAGTTTACTCAAAAGATGCCACAAATTCTCAAGCTTTTATTTAATTCCTTTTGATTAAAAAAGAAAATTGCCTGGGCATGATGGCTCAGGCCTATAATCCCAGCACTTTGGGAGGCTGAGGCAGGAGGATCGCTTCAGGCCAAGAGTTTAAGGCTTCAGTGAGCTATGATTGTGCCACTGCACTTCAGCCTAGGTGACAGCGAGACCTCATCTCAAAAAATAAAATAAATAAAATTTAAAAAATAAATGCCAATGCTCCCCTCATAATTCTCTTAGCGGGGAGAAGTACTCACTAAATATAATGGGCAATCACAGAACAAATATTTCAATTCTAAAAATAATGAGAATCATTAGTTTAACCCTATAATTTAACATGTTAGAAAGTAACATTCATTTACCCAGTCAACCTTTATTGCATCACTATTATGTACTATTACTATTTTAAGGGATTTTGGATGTAACAGTGAACAATATAAAGTTCTTGCCCACGTGACACTTATACCGTAGGCTCGGAAGGATTGTCATACCTTTCTCTTTTTAACTGCAAAAGAGTCATTAACTTTTTAAATTTTTATATCTATTCATCATTTTCACTTCAAATAAACCTTTTATCCTAATGTTTTGTATAACTTTATTATAAGATTTTAAAAACTTGTTTTTAAAGGGCAATATTTGTTCCATCTACAAAAGAATATATAATTTTTCTGCTTTCCCAAGGATACTTTACATTAATGATTTCTTGGATCTCATACTCTATTGTAATATGTCTGAAACTAAATGATTATAACATGGTGTAGAATATAGTATAATAGAGGTGTGTATAAAGTGTCATGGGAACAGATGTAAGAACGATTAACTCCGCTTAAGCAGAATAAAATATCTGGGGAAAGATAGAAAATAGAGCTGACATCTTACTAATGGATGAAAAATGAGGGCATTGACCAGGCTAACACAAGAGAAGGATATTCTAGGCATTATAGAAGAATTATGTAGTTAATCATGATTTTCCTAGAAGAATTAAATATTTTTAAAAAATTATAAAAATGTAAAAGAGAATATAATTATAAGGCATATTCATAAAATGTAATAAATCTGACAGTCCAGAGAATGTGGAGGAATGAGTGGGTAACAGTAGATCAATAGAAGAGGTGAGCTGAATAGGTTCGGGCTGTGGCCGGACTGTCATGTCATATTGAAGAGTTTCTCGAAATGTTCTGATTGGTTGAAAATAGCTACAAACATCAAGCACTGCTTTCTTTTTTGTACAGATTAGTAGCATGGTTTGTTGGAAAGAGTGTTTGCCAGATATGAGTTCTTAATCTGGCTCTGCAGTACATTAGCTGTACGACCTTGAGGAAGATAACCAATCTGAGCCTTGACCCCATTTGTGAAATAAGAATACCTTTTAGTGTTGTGAGGATTACATGACAAAAGATGGTAAAAACAATTAGTTAGATGAAGAGAAACGAAAGCCACTAGAATAAATTGTAAATTGTCACAGCACAGTGAAAGTCTTATAAGTGGATAAAGAAAATGGGGTATATACATACCATGAAATACTACTCAGCCTTGAAAAAGAATTAAATAATGTCTTTTGGAGCAACTTGGATGGCCATAATCCTAAGTGAAATAACCCAGGAACAAAAAACCAAACACCACATATTCTCACTTGTAAGTGGGAGCTAAGCAATGGGTATGCATGGTCATGCAAAGTGACATAATGGACATTGGAGGCTCAGAAGGGGGAAGGAGAGAGGGGATGCAGGATGAAAAATGACCTATTGGAGAAATTTATCAGAAGAAAAAGAACTCTCCAATAAGTAAAGAAACTTATCAGAAGAGAAAGTAAAGAAATAGCTCCAACAGTATTGGTAACCCCTTCAAGTCTCACTCTAAGAATATGGTGGTCTTTTAAGGAAAAAACTAACAAGGTCTTGCTCATCAGGAGCCAATGGAAGGACCCTACTTTCATATAGAGCCATCATTGTGATGGCCTTGAATAATCTTTTAATTGCATAATTTGAAGAAAAGGTTTATGCAATACTTCTTATTAAAATATTTAAAGTTTAAATATTTTTTAAATTTTAATAGATTTAGCAGGTACAGATGGATTTTTGTTACATAGATGAATTGTATTGTGGAGAAGTCTAGGCTTTTAGTGTACCTGTCACCTGAGTAGTGTACATTGTACCCAGTAGGTAATTTCTCATCTTGTACCTTCTTCCACCCTTCCCCTTCTGAGTCTCCAGTGTCAATTATGTCACTTTGTATGACCATACATACCCATTGCTTAGCTCCCACTTATAACTAAACATGCAGTATTTGGTTTTTTTGTTCCTGGGTTATTTTACTTAAGATGATGACCTCCAGTTCCATCCAAGTTGCTGCAAAAGACATTATTTAATTCCTTTTCATGGCTGAGCAGTATTCCATGGTGTGTATATACCACCTTTTTTAATCCACTTATCTCAGTCAATGGGCACTTGGGTTGGCTCCGTATCTTTGCAATTGTGAATTGCACTGCAATAAACCTATGAGTGCTGGTGTCCTTTTTATAAATGACTTCTTCTCCTTTGGGTAAATCCCCAGTAGTGAGATTTTTGCTGGATTGAATGGTAGATCTACTTTTAGTTCTTTGGGCAATCTCTATACTGTTTTCCATAGAGGTTGTGTTTACATTCCCACCGATGATGTATAAGCATTCTGTTTTTACTGCATCCTTGCCAACAGCTATTGTTTTTTTACTTTTTAATAATGGCCATTCTCATGGGGTAAAGGGGTATCTCATGGTTTTGATTTGCATTTCCCTGATGATTAGTGATATTGAGCATTTTTTCATGTTTTTGGCTATTTTTTCCTCTTCTTTTGAAAAGTGTCTGTTCATGTCTTTTGGCCACTTTTTAATGGGGTTGTCTTTTTCTTGATTTGTTTGAGTTCCTTGTAGATTCTGGATATGAGTCCTTTGTCAGATATATAGCTTGTGAATATTTTCTCCCATTCCGTAGGTTGTTTACTGTTATTTCTTTTGCTGTGTGAAAGCTTTTTAGTTTAAGTCCCATTTATTAATTTTTGCTTTTGTGGCATTTGCCTTTGGGATCTTAGCCATAAATTCTTTATTCTAGGCCAATGTCAAGGGTAGTTTTAAGCCTTTAATTCTTCTTGAGTTCATTTTTATGTATGGTGCGAACGAAGGATGCAGTTGCATCCTTCTGCATGAGTGTATCTGATTTTCCCAGCACCGCTTATTGAGTAGGGTGTCCTTTCCCCAGTGTAGGTTTTTGTCTGCTTTGTCAAAGATCAGTTGGTTGTAGGTGTGTGGTTTTATTTCCAGGTTCTCTATTTTTGTTCCATTGTTCTATGTGTCTACCTTTTATCAGTACCATGCTCTTTTGGTTACTATCACCTTGTGGTATAATTTGAAGTTGGGTAATGTGATACCTCCAGATTATTCTTTTTGCTTAGGATGGCTTTGGTTATTTGTGGTCTTTCAGTTCCATGTGAGTTTTAGGATTGTTTTTTCTTTTTTCTTCTTTTTTTTCTTGAGTGACTCATGACTGTATTTTTATTTATGTTTTATTTCAGAATATTATGGGAGTACAAACACTTTGGTCACATAAATTGCCGTTGCCTCACCTGAGTCAAAACTACAAGCATGCCCATCCATGTTTTTTCTAATTCTGTGGAAAATGACATTGGTATTTTGATAGGAATTACATCAAACCTAAAAATTTAAATATTTTTAAAGTGTAAATAATTAAAGGGTAAATGCTTCTATATAATGTAGGATTAAATTACTTGGATAAGCTCATTTATAATCTTTTGAGTAATTTTGCACAAAGATTTTAAAGGTATTTTCCTCGTCTGTATATTTTAGAGAATGCAGCTGCATGAGGGAAGGCCCAAACAAAAAAGGCATCGTTGCAGAAACCCCAACAAATTAGATGTTAATAGTCTCACTGGAGAAGAACGTGTTCAACTGATTAACAGAAGAAATGCTAGGAAGGTAATTAAATGTTTGTTGTTAATCTTTTAATTGTGTCACTATTTAAGAGATCTCTAGAACACTATTTCATGATGCAGTAGTATTTTCTAATGGACCTGGAAATGGGGTTGACTGTAGCAGATTTGTGGGGAAAGAGAAAGACTATAATTTTATGCCTTCTAATTTAAAATCCCACATCATTGTCTAAACTATCAAATGAAATAAATCACTTAACATATCTGTGCCTAAGCAGTGCCATTGCATATTGTTGTACATTTGCACAACAGCACTACACCTAAGGTGTGGTTCTCATCAGAGGTGATTTTGCCCATCGGGGGACATTTGGCAATGTTTGGAAACATTTTTGGTAGCCACAACTCGGGAGTGGGGAGGTGACTGGGGGAGAATGCTCCTGGCATCTAGTGGGTAGAAGCCAGAGATGCTGCTACACTTCCTGCAGTAAGACACACCCCACGCCACCAATACCAATCCAAAATGTGCAAAGGCTGAGAAACTCTCATCTCAGGGGATATCATAACCATCATAAATGTATATATTTATCACTGTATTTTTCCACAGGATGGCCTTAAATTTTCTTGTCATTTTATGTAATATGTCAAAATCGGTATATTATGTAATTTTCTGATAGATGAAAATAAAGTGTCTTAAACAAAGGTACCTTGTAGACTAATGGCACTTTTGTGCTTATCATCTTGTTTTACTGATTGATAAATTTAGGAGTTGAGGATTTTCGGAAGTCTGTTTCTGAACCAGATATGGCTCAACATTTGTTTCCTCAAATCGTTTTACATTTGGATTGGTATCTATCTCTTTGACCTCACAAAGTACATGACAGAAGACTTGTGACACCATTTTGCAAATGTATATTTTTTTTTAACTTTTTTTTGGGACGGAGTCTCACTCTTTTGCCCGGACTAGAGTGCCATGGCGTCAGACTAGCTCACAGCAACCTCAAACTCCTGGGCTCAAGCAATCCTCTTGCCTTAGCCTCCTGAGTAGCTGGGACTACAGGTACGCGCCACCATGCCCGGCTAATTTTTTCTATATATATTTTTAGTTGTCTGGCGAATTTCTTTCTATTTTTAGTAGAGACGA
>CAUYRT010036382.1:0-11920 GCA_963574885.1 Lepilemur ruficaudatus
GGTGCAGATGAGATCAAGCTCTCGCTATTTGCTGATGATATGATTTTATATCTGGAAAACCCCATGGATTCTTCCAAGAGACTCCTAGATTTGATAAATGAATTTGGTAAGGTCTCAGGTTATAAAATCAATGTGCACAAATCCTTCGAGTTTTTGAGAGTTTCTCTGATCATGCCCAATGCAGGAGCAATACTGTAAGTGCTCACAGTCACACACACACTCATGCACATTCACATACACAGTTGCACATGCACACACACAGGCACGTGCCCACGTTCACACACACTGCCCCACACACCCCCATTTGCACACTGGCTCATGCACTATGCTGCACTCACACACATGCACTCACCCACTCACACTCACTTGCTCACTTGGTGGCTGGTGCACCCAGGACAGTGATGGAGTCTTAAACCAGGAGGTGGCAGTGGAGATGCTGAGAAGTGGACGGATTCAGCATGAGCTAGTAAATGAACTAGGTCTCCATAATGGATTACATGTGCGCTTAGGGGAGTGGAATGAGGTAAATGTTAACAAAAATTCTTGGATTCTGGCTGGATAGAGGATTTGTGTGGACAAAGGAGCCATCATGAATCACTGTCCTAGAGGAAGAAGGATGGGACACTAGCAGACAGCTTGGGAACCACAGGGTCCCTCCCATCCCACCACTCACGAAAGAAGGAAGGAAGGAAGGAAGGAAGAAAGAAAGAAAGAAAGAAAGAAAGAAAGAAATCCGAGATGAAGAAAAAAAAGCTTTCTTATTTACAAAGATGGTCGGAGGTTTGCAGCATAGTCTCTATGGCCTTTTCCTATTCTAAAATAACTGCAATGGAGTCTTGCCAGTTACCACACTGCAGGGCTGAGCTGGGTCCACAAACACTAAAGGTTCAAAACGGGTAAGGAATTGGAAAGATATGTTAGATATGGAGTGAGAGTTGTGACCAGGAGAGGAACAGGCGTTCCAGTCCGAGTCCTGAGAGGACAACATGGGCCTAATGCTGGGAGACAAGGGCCAGAGGTGGTCTGTGTCCTGCCCAAGGACTCACGGTTAGATGAGCATGGCTGACATCTGAGCACTGGCCTCCTGGTCCTTTCACTGATGCTGGACTGCACTGCACCACGGCCTGTGAGTGGGAGGTTAATGACCACACTGTCTACTGCCCCACATTCATGGCTGAGCAGCAGAGTGCTCAGGGACAGACGGAAGGGTGGTGACCAGCCGGCATCATTGTCAAAGCTTACAAGGAGAAAGAACTGTGGATCCACACCCACAAATGGATGCGCACGTGTGTTTCCATAGCCACGCACGCCACACACTCTCACACAAATCTTCTCAGAGCTGGATGACAAAATTTACCACCACTGTTACCACAGTGCATGGGATTTACACAGAAAATACCATGCAAATACCAAAATCTTCTTAAAGTGGAATTCAGCCACAGAAAAGGGATAGTGATTTATAAGGTATCTCCAGCATAAGACATGGACACCGTGTTTCCAACTCTGGGGAGCCTTTAGCAAGTGTCCCCTAAACCTGCTACTCCAGCAGATGGAATGGTCAGCTGGCCATGGTGCCCAGCCCCCATGAAGCCAAAGTGCCCATTGGCTGGATTCAAGGCCACGCTTGTCCTCAGGTCCCACTTCTGTGCTCATCCTGTGTCTCAGACAGAGCCGACTGTCCCCAGGTGCAGAGACTTATTCTCCACTTCCTCTTCCTCACCCCACTCCACACCCCAGGTAGCACCGGCCGTGCAGGCCCCAGTGGTGCCTGATAAATGCCCCTGCCTGGCCGGCTCACGGTCTGACTGTGCCCCTGCTCAGTCCCTCCTGCCTTCGTCCCCCACACACTCAGCACCCCTGCACCTGTCTTGCCACTGTGGGGTGAGCAGCTCATGGTGACGCAGCCCTGTCCCACTGGAGGCTGTCACAAAGCCTGCCCTGTGTGGGTGACAGCCCCGGCATCAGCCTGCAGAGGCTTTGGCAGCGCTCATCCGGGACGGGGTGTTACCACGTGGGAAGTGAGAACAGGTGGGCAGGGGGCAGAAGAGGAAGGACACTCCTAGAGGACTCTGGGGAAATAGTGGACACACAAAAACATGAAAATGAGTAAAAGAAAAAGGCAAAACATAATTTGTAGTCTAATAACATTCAAGAAAATTGAAAGCATGCAGACACACTTAAAAAGCTATGCGCTTTTTAAAGATACATACGTGTCCCGATATTTGTTAACTCGGGATATTTGTTAATTTGTTGACTCAAGTCAGTTATCAAATGCATAAGGTGGGGTCCTCCTCCTGGAGGTGGAAGAGTGTGGGTGTGGGCATCCTTAGGAAGGAGAGAAAATAACACAAAACCAAGGATGGTGGTCCCCACTCCTCCAGGACCATGTGTGCCAAAAGCTGGGACGTGGCGGGCCAGCTCTCTGCACCTGAGGACACAGGAGAGCAAGAAGCACACAGCACAGACATGGAAATGGCACTCTCCCCTGATGCTCTGCACACTCCCCTGCTGCTGTGTTCTCCATTGTTCCTTCCCATGGAGACAGGCTGCCTTCCTCTGTTTCTATTCCCCAGATGTCACCGGTCCCAGCAGTCATCCCTTACCCATAAAAGAAGTACGTCCCCATTGTACGTGAAACCTGAATTAAGACATAATTCCTGCCCTCAAAGCATCTCTATTTAGTAAGGAAACTAAAATTTGTACATAAACACCTAAACTACAAGATAAAAAATATCTTTTTTAAGTAAAAAAAATGTCAAAACCTGGAAAGCTGAGTTGTGTTCTGACTCCAGTCTACCAAGATCATCTGATCTCATGGGGCATGTGTTCACATCACTGGGCTGGGCCTTGAACAACTTATTTAAAAATTAATAAATAAATAAAGCATTTCCATTTGACAGCTTAACCATGGTTCTAAAATCTAACTAAGTGAATAACAGGCCAATAATCATGAGCACAGAGGAAAAAAATACTAAAGAAAATATTAATGAAATAGAGGCATATAATGAATTAGAGGCATAGCATGTCATGAACAATTTGGTTTTGTTCTAGGAAGGTAAGGGCAATTTCTCATTTGAAAAATCAATAAATATAATTTCCTTTATTAATGGAAAATTAAAAAAGGTTTATGACGCTCAAGATACAGAAAAAGTATTTAATACAATTCAACATTAATTCAGGGTAAAAATCTATTGTAAAAATAGAGAATTTGAATTGCTTTTGTCCCAGGTTCCTGGAAGCCAGAATCTAAATTCTTAGAATTTCCTTACTAATATTTAATAGATGTGTGTTTGTTATTCGTAAACCTCCTGGATCACACCTGAGTTTACGCTAATGAGATGGGTCCCCAGATAGCTTCAGGGTGGGGTCTGGTGGCCAGAAAGACCAAGAGCTGGGGCCTGAGCCCGCCCCCAAGCAACTCATAAACCATATTGCTAAGTGAAAGGAGCCAGGCTGAAAAGGCTACATACTTTATGATTTTAAGGATATGACATTCTGGAAAAGGCAAAACTATAGAGACAGTCAAAAGGTCAATGGCTGCCAAGAGTTTCATCAGGGGAGGATGAATAAGTGGAGCCAGGGCATGTTAAGAGTGGTGGAAGTATTCTTTATAATACTGCAAGGTGGGTACATGCCATTAGGGCTCTGTATAAACCCAAAGAACTCTGAGTCTTAATGCAAGTTATGGGCCTTTTAGTTAATAGCAACGTATTGATATTGATTCATCAATTGTAGCAAGAGTATGACACTCATTCTAGATGTTAACAATAAAAGAAATTTTGTATGGGGGGAGAAGACATATAAGAACTCTCTGTATTTTCTGTATAATTTTTCTGTAAACTTCAAACTGCTCTAAAAATAAAGACTAATAAATTTTAAAATAAAAAATAATAACAAAAATAATATATAATCTAGCATGTGAGCTCCTCTGTAGAATATGCCATGTGCATGTAAGGGAAATGTGTATTCTGCCACTGTTGGCTGGGTTATTTTCTTGATATTTTGTAGGTCTAGTTGATTTTAGTGTTGTTCATGTTTCCTATATCCTTGTTAATCTTCTGCCTGGATGTTCTATCCACTTGAAAGCTAGCTGTTGAAGTAAGCTATTGAAGTCTCCAACTATTGTAATCAAATAGTCTATTTTCCACTTCAATTCTGGCAGTTTTTGTTTCATAAATTTTGGAATTCTGTTTTTAGATGAATATGTGTTTATTATTGTTATATCTTCTTGGTGGTTGATCTCTTCATCATTAGGAAATGTTCTCTTTATCTCTGGCAGAATTTTTCGTGTAAAGTTTTTTTTCATTCGACACCCCCACACTTCACTGACTTCCCAGGAGGACTCTTCTCATCTGTGTCTTTTCCTGGTCCTCTGTTAGGCTTCTGGCTTCTCTGCCTTCACTCACATCAGAGCTCCCAGTCTCCTGTCCGCTCCCCTCCGTGGTGCTCATTGTCTGGGCTGGTGCCCTCAGGCATGGAGTCTTCCACTCTCAGCCCCCGAGAGGCAGCATGAGCTTTTCAACCTCACGCACTGCCTCTCCCCTGGGCCTGGGCACAGCCTCTGCATTCATTGCACTGGAGTTGATGGTGGGGACTGCTTTTCTTGGAGGGACACATGTGCTCCTATGATTGCGTACTACTGGAGTGATTAGCAGCCCTTGGTCTTCTTTCTTTCCCTTGCCAGTATGGAATCTCCATCCTATGAAGTCCCCACAGGGACCCAGTATTCTCAGCCTGCCATGCCTGAGACAGAGTTCCCACCCTGATTGTGGGGGTGGGTTGGGGAAGAGAGGCCCAGTGCTCTCTCCCACACCTACCTGGAATATATAATATTCTTCTGCAACACACAGAGCATAGCAGTGAGAAACTCCCGCAGCCTGCCCTTCCAGTGTGAAACTGCAGTCCTACATAAGGGGCTGGGGAGGGAACCCCGTCTTCTTGACTATGCATGTCCAGAGCAGAGGTTGTGTCACATGGAGCTACGGTGGGGAAATGGGGGTCCCAGCTTGAACTCCAGACTCTCACAGTACATGCCAACATTTAGCAGATTTTCTTGAATACATTTTCGCTATTTTCTGTAAGCCCTTAGAACAATTTCCAGAGACTTCAAATGATTATGTTTCTGTTTAGTTTCTTGTTTTAAATAATTTCACCAGTTACACTGTTTTGCTGGGTGAAGAGCCTGCCAAACTCCTTACACTGTCATTCAGAAGTCCTGACTTCTGCAAGTGAGTTTCAGGGTAGTTTCTTGAATAGCACTCCTTCATTAGCCAACTGGTAGAAGCACTGATGTTGATAAGTGGGGCATGGCTCTCTGGGACGCTTGTGGAGAAAATGCCCAGCAGCTTCCAGGAGGAAAGCGGACTCAGACCACGTGGTGCTGCCACACGTGGGTGCAGCCCAGAGGGACTGAATTCGCCATCCTTGTGTGGCAGTAAGGGCTCAGACTTGACCCCCTGTTTTAAATACAAGATTCACTTTTCTAAAATCATTATTTCATTTTCCTGCATAGAGAAAATTTTAGTGTAAACAATTTGGGATCGGGAGGGGCAAAAAAAGTAAAATAATATATTCTAAGTCATTTGCAGAAAATACAGTAGTTACAAACTAAAATTGCTGAACCATTGCTACCTTAAAATCTCTGCTCCTTTGTTCTCAATTCCACATTGATAGAATCAACAGCAATAAATTTCGGTTGTAGATTATGGAAGCCAGCCAAGCACTTGGGCTCGTGGGACATGGATGATGTACGAATGCCTGAGTGTTGTGTTTCCTTTGGAGAAAAGGGAACAGACCATCTCTTCTTTCTTCATCTGCAAAGTGTATTTTATGTTTCACTTAAATACCACTTTCTGACTTATTCTAGTGGAAGACTTTTCCCTGTTGCTCACAATAGATGGAAGGGCATTACTGTTCCCTGAAGTGACTGAATATTAAGAAATCCTTTCACCAACTGAAAGAAACATGAAGGCAAAGAGGAGAGGAATTTATTAGAGGGAATAAATGGAAGCAAAAGGACTTTATCACCCTAGATGAGAAAGGTATTGAAGCTCTCAGCATCTAACTCTCGATTAACAAATTCACAATTGAATTTCCATGTTAGGGTTTTCCACGGTCAGATAAAGCAGAATTATTAGAGGTGCTGAAAAAATTGCTTTCAAGGATTTTGTGCTGGGTGAGCTACTCTTTCCCATCAGGCAAAGCAGCTCCGGCGACCACAGGCAGCTGGGGATTGATGACTCTACTTCCAAAAAGAGACATGTTTAAGGGTTTCCCTCCAACCCGCCAGGCAAAGAGAATATTTCTTTAGGGAGAATTGGCTCTTTAAAGCCGAAATGCGGCAACCATCAAGGGTAGGTACATCTGGGCTAGGAAGAACAGGCGCAATGAACTCAAGGGCTCCGTGTATAAGAACTGGAAAATGTATTTTCAGAAAAACACATACACACACATCCATTAAAATTTGCTTTTGGGAAAACTCATCCAACTGTGCATTTTTGATATCAACACTTCAAAGTGTGTTCTGTATTTTAAATAATGTGTCAAAAATATGGACGTTTTGTTCTATCTTTTTATTTTCCCTTTTAAGTTTTGTGAATAGATTCATACCTGAATAGAGACATATGTATGAATCTAACTATTCCTACACAGCGTGCACAACACACACAGACGCATAGCTCAGTCACCACGAGGTGGGCTCTGAAGTCAAATTGCCTGCATTCAAAATGCAGCTGCTCTTACAGGCAAGCTGTGTGACCTCCAACAAGTTGTTTAAATTCCCCAGGTCAAAGTTTCATAATCTGCCAATAGTCATAGACTCTACCTCATATGGTTGTTTGGGGATTAAACAAGATGGCCTATAGAGTACAGGGAACTCTGCGGGACACAGTCAATGCTCATCAGGTATTAGCTGTTCTTACATGTCATTCACAGACACATGTGACCAAATAAGCAAATACACGAGTGTGTGCATAGACACACACGGGTGACACCCAGGTACATCAACATTCGTCTGCACACATGCAGAGTCACAGACAAGCGCATCACACACCCGTACCCGTGTGCATATAAAGGTGCTCATTCAAATCACAGAGCTGGATAATGTCAGAGACTCAGGGGTCGCCCCACTTCACCTCCTTTTTCACTTAGAAAACATCTACCCCTGCTTTGAGTTCATTCTTATCCATGACTGAGACTCCCAGGCAGAGCGAGCTGCTCTTTTGGGTAGAATTTATCCTGGGGCATTTCATTTCCAAGTGTTACTGCCGTGTGACTCCCCACAGGCAGGGAATGCAGCTCTTCTGACTGGGGCCTGGGAGCCTCCATTCCCTAACACCTCATGCAGTGTCTCTTTGTCTTTTAGTCTACACTCAATGCACTTTTATAAATGAACAAATAAACGAACAAGTAAGAAACAGCTGAATGGGCTTAAAAGGCATCATGGATGATGCTCATTTTCCTTGGGACTGTTGGGTGCAGCAGGAAAGGAACCCACCAGTCAGCAGCGCTGGGGATGCCCCTGGTTTGGCTGTGCCTCGCCACCCACTGACGCCGCGCTGTGCTCACCACGTTGAGATGTAAGCGTGGACCCCTTAGGTTTGCAAACCTAGAACCTATGGTTCTCAAGGCTTCTTTTTGCCCCTCCAGGTAAAATTTATACTTTTATTTGACATACCAGGAATAAGATTCACTTGTAGTTTAAGTCAAATTTTATAATTATTATAGGCCAGAAAGATTTGATTCCCAAGCACAAGCCCAGCAGGGATGGGACCCCGAGACAGCAGTTCCACATAAAAAGAGAAGTGGCCGGCCTCACCCACAGGTGAAACGGTTGGGCACAGGCACATTTTCACACAGTCATTTCTGTTTCTTTTTAAATACAGGATTTGGGGATGACATTTTTTTAACCAGCTATACAAAAAGGCCCCAAAGTGCACATGTGAAGGGGAAAAAAAAGCAGAAATTGAGCAATAACATGTAAACTGTACATAAAATTAGCTTGTGTACTTGTTTAGGAAAGTACAGTTGAGGCCTTGCACCCAGAGATCCTGATTTTCCTGGATCTGGGATGACCCAGGACATTTATTCATAATACACACCCCAGACAATTTCAATGTCTCTGGTCCAAAGATTAATCATATTTTGAGAAACACTAATCTAATACTTACAAATAATTTTCACACCCAACATATCATCTGAATCGCACAGGATTCTGTAGAGGAAGACAGGAATGTTGTTCAAAGCAGTTGCGTCCCCAGTTCCTAGCACAGCATCCAACAGAAAGTAGAAGCTCAATAAATACATATTGATTGACTGATTAAAGAATACAAGTTTCAGTACTTTGGAGTTTACAAAGCACTTTCATAATGTAGCTCTCACTGTCTGATCTATTTGGTTTTGGGTTCAGAGAGTGGGGTCAGGGTAGCAAAATATACAACATCTGCGTTTGGCTTTTGAGTTTCTTAAGGCAAAGCAAGTTCAGAGGGTGTGACCAGCCTTCCCAATGTTCACCCGAGTTTCCCCCAAAGCTCGATCCTGGCTCCTGCTTTCCTCGCAGGCGTCGCCACCTGACACGGAAGTTTGCCAGCTCTCAGGGTCACTTCTCCCAGCTTCCTCCAGGGAATGAAGGGCAGAGTTGGAAGAGGCCCAGAAGCACAGGTGTTAGACCTGAACGTGCCCTCATGGCCACAGGGCACCCAAGCATCCCACTCACTGTGCTGGTGAGGAAGCAGCAGCCCTTGAGACAGAGCAACTTTTTCTAATTCCAACACTTGCTGGCCTATGACATTGAACAAATCACTTCTGCTCTCTGAACCTCAGTTTCCTCGTCTGTAAGGTGGTCATCATAGTGTCTAATTCATGGTGTTGCTGTGAGGGATAAATGGAAAGCATATGAATGTAGCACCTGACTCAACACGGGTATTCAAAGGTAATGGCATGAGTGTCAGCGGTGAAATTAGAACACAGTTCTCTGATTATCAGCCGTATTCTATCTACTGTAGTACACTACTTCTGAAAAGAAGTCACTGCTACCTACAAACACACACTCGCCGCTATTCAGTAAAACTAGGCAGGAGTCCATCTTTGTTGAAGGCCATGGCTTAGAACTTGAGTGCAGCAGCAGGGTGCACTGGGCAGAGGGACGAAGACCTGGGTTCCAGTCTCAACTCCATGGTCAGGGGACTCTTCTGGGTGACTTGGGCAGGACTCTTAACCCCTCTGTACCTCCTGTTCTCATCGGCCAAACAAGGATCAGAGCATCTGCCTTGATAACTACACAGGGAGGTACCATCCTTAGATGCAGGAAAGTGCCTCAGGGGCTGCGGCCTTGAACTCCCTTCAGCAAAATTTTCTAAATCTTTTTGCCATGGTTAGGGCCAGCCAGGGCTGATGGTGCCATCTGAACAGGATGCCTGAGCTCATACCAGGACCCACTTCTCCAGGCGGACCATGCTCTGACCCTCTAGTCCACACATAGAGTTGACCAGATGCCTCAAGGAGGAGCTCTAGGACCTGCTCTACGGGGTCAACCCAGAGCCCCAGTTCCAGGAGGGTAGCCTGGTGACCAGACTGTTCCCTCCCACTGGCTTGAGTAGGATTTCTCTAGAAGGGTCACATAAGACTGGGCTACCAGAATGGTGCCATACCAATTTTGGGTGACTCTCACTTATATTAGGGACAGGATGAGTTAGCTCAGAATTCTAGCTATGGATGTTTCAGCTCTGATATTTGGGCTTGAGCCATATGGGGGCCCACAAGTTGGCTCTTGCATGTCTATATTCTGACTACAGTGCTACCTCTGGACTACAGCTCCTGAGGTTGGTGGGGACGGTGGCATCTTCTACACACAGAGATTGCACCACACACACTGAGCAGTCTTCTGGGAGTGGCTGTGTTTATCTCCTTGGAGGACTTTGGAGGTTGTGGCCCCATAATCCATACCAGTCCTTCTGATCAATGCCCTCTCTTGCTTCTGATTGATACGGTGAATTTCTTCTCTCCCAGGTTGCTTCCTAGCCTTGCCTGGACAAGAGGCCACATTCCAGGTGTGAATAGGTACACTATTCTCACTCCCCAGGAGCCCCCACCTCTTCCATGTCTGGTGGTGAGGAGTGGCAGGCAGGAGTGCAGCCAACAAGGGAAGAGATCGCATCTAGTAACTCCATGACTATGACCTAAAGAGGTCAAAGAAAAACTGTGTTGTTCTCTGCATGTGTTGTAAAATTCTGGACAGTAAAATTAACATGACAAAGAAATAAATTATCATTCACATCCCTTGTGCTCTGGAGAAACTTGCTTCGGTGGTCACTGGGAACAAAGCACAACCACTTCGTTCATCAGAAGCCAGAGCCCATGCTTGCTGCAAGCCAACAGGGGAGACCCACTGTGGGGGTTAAGTGTTCACACCTGAAAGATGTGGCCTCATAATATGGTCCTGATCCAAAAAGGGGTTCTACACTCACTCCTGGTTTTGCTGTAAAAGGAAGGAGGAGATAGGGCTTTGCTGTAAAGATGAATAGCACTTTAGGGCTTTGGTGTTCACAAAGAACTTTCTCCAGCGATATTTCATTTATTCCTCACAACTATCCTGAGGGGCTCATAATTCTGTTTTCTCTTTTTATCAATTGTAGAAACTAAGAGAACATCAGTGACTTGTCCCAGCCCTCACAGTCACAGATGGCAGAACTGGGACTTTAACCTAGGTCATCTATCAGAAAATTCCTGTATGGAAAATACTAAGGTTTCCCAAAGTAAGGTGACCTTCTTCCTCCAGTACAGTGACTACTCCTGTGGCTGCGTGGACAGGGCATGAGGCTCTGTGACTGTGCTTGCAGGTGGTGACCCGAGGCTGTGCTCACCTTGCCTCCCCACCAGGGCATGATCCCTCCTGGGCCTTGGAGTGCAAACTGGGGGCTCTTTATATGGGGCAAAGGCACCTTCTCCATCTGACTGTCTCAGACCTTCATTTCTTTTTCGCCACCCATTAAGAGACAAAGAAAAAAAATCTTACATCAGTGGGGCTATAATATATTAATCATTCACTGTATACTTTACAAGGTGATAATTCATGTGAAAGCAATGTTCCATGAAGCTATATCCCAACATGCTAAAAGTGGTGAGAGGTGGGTTTATTGAAAAAATCTTATTAAGTTACCTAAATTTTCTTCTATTTCAAGAATGGGGGTGTATAATTTTTATAGCAACTGCAAAATAAAATGCGTAGGGGGAGAAGAGCCAACACAGAATCAATAAATGCATTAAAAGCCTTCAGGGGCCTGCAACCTCCCAAGCTAGATACTCTTCATGGGAGTCACAGGAAAGACCCATTTTTGCATCTGTTGGGTGGCTGAGTTCCACGTCTGAGAGCTAAAAATAAAAGACATGCGGTAGCAGGTCCTTGGTGAGGCAGAAAGTCCCTTGATACCTGTTTATCTCTCTCCCTTCCTCACTGGCTCTGTCCTCGGTAAACTCAGAGCAGTTCCTGGGTCATCCACCTGCCCCTGGATACCCCTCTGCTCTGGCCACAGGGGTGAGGGTCCCTGGAGGGTTCTGGCCCTGCCAAGGTGGGGCAAAGGCACAGCCAAGAAGAATTCTCTGTCCCTTCTGATCCATGGGGAAAATGCTTCAGAAATTCTCACACCAAGAAACATCAGCCCATGGCCAGGTGCAGTGGCTCATGCCTGTAATCCTAGCACTTTGGGAGGCCGCATGGGAAGATTCCATGAGTTCAGGAGTTCAAGACCAGCCTGGGCAAGAGCAAGACCCCGTCTCTACCAATAAAATAGAAAGAAATTAGCTGGACAACTAAAAAAAAAAAAAAATATATATATATATAAAATTAGCCGGGCATGGTGGTACATGCCTATAATCCCAGCTACTGAGGAGGCTGAGGCAGGAATATCACTTGAGCCCAGGAGTT
>CAUYRT010036384.1:0-45247 GCA_963574885.1 Lepilemur ruficaudatus
CCTACCTCAGCCTCCCGAGTAGCTGGGACTACAGGCATGTGCCACCATGCCCGGCTAATTTTTTCTATATTTTTAGTTGGCCAATTAATTTCTTTCTATTTTTAGTAGAGACGGGGTCTCGCTCTTGCTCAGGCTGGTTTCAAACTCCTGACCTTGAGCAATCCTCCCGCCTCAGCCTCCCAGAGTGCTAGGATTACCGGCGTGAGCCACCATGCCCGGCCTATTTAACAAGTTTTTATTGAGCATCTACTATGTACAAGTAAGCCAGTAGGCTAGGCAGCTCAGAATATGGACATGAAAAATTTTACTCTGTATCTTCAGGCATGTAACAACTCTTTATACCAATTTATATTTCCACTGTAATATGTGTGAGTGCCTGCTTCACAAACTCTCACGAACACCAGGTATTGTCAAATTTTAAAATTTTCACTGATCTAATAGGACCCATTGTTTAGATTTCCATCTATTTTAATTGAACAAAGTTCAGTTTGAATAAAATTGAACATATTTTCATGTTTATTAGCCACAGAATTCTTTCTTTCTTTCTGCCTGCCTTCTTTCTTTCCTTCCTTCTTTCCTTCCTTCCTTCCTTCCTTCCTTCCTTCCTTCCTTCCTTCCTTCCCTCCCTCCCTCTCTCCTTCCTTCCTTCCTTCCTTCCTTCCTTCATCCCAGGTTCTTGTTCTATTGCCCTGGCTGGAGTGCAGTGGTCTGCTTATAGCTCACTGCAACCTCTAACTCCTGGGCTCAAGGGATCCTCCCATCTCAGCCTCCTGCGTAGCTGGGACTACAGGTGTGTGCCACCATGCCTGGCTAGTTTTTTATACATTTTTAAAATTTATTTGTATTTTTTGTATAGATGGGGTCTCATTATGTTGCCCACGCTGGTCTCAAACTCCTGGCCTCAAGCAGTCTTCCCACCCCAGCCTCCCAAAGTGCTGGGATTACAGGCATGAGCCATGGCACCCGGCCTAAAATTTTCTTTTTCTACCAACTGCCTATCCATATCTTTGCTCATATTTGTTGGATTGTGTTTTTTCTTATGGATAATGTAAGAGCTCTGGCATATTAAGGAAAGTGACTCTTTAACAACCTAGCCCTATTTGTAGTTTGTCTTTGCTTCATTTTAATAAATGTTTTAAAATTTCATTTAATGCTCTTAGAAAATGGAAAAGGGTGATTGGGACCAATTTATAGTTCAATCTGAAATTTTGATAACTTCTCAATTTCTGCCTTAGCTACTGTGTTCAGTTGTTTAATTCTCCAAGCTAAGTACAGTTATTAACGAATGCATCTTCTGGCACGTATGTATATGCATGTACAGAGTCTAAAATGGAGATTTCTCATACATAATTTTCCCCACTTCATTTCTGAAAGAGAACTAAGTACCACTAATGGTATTCTAGTCCTGTAATTAGTCATTATTGCTATTTTTTGTAGTTTTACTTCCAATAAATGCATTAGTGACAAGTATTCAACAGAACTGTAATAAGCAGTGTACTGTATATCACATCCTTGTATGTATATTTTTCTCTTTATAAAAGTATATTCTCACAGGAATATGTTGTCCCACTTTAAGAAATTATCTCTTTGAGGAATTATAGGAGTCATGACTGACCCTATCATTTTCATTAATACTTCAGATCAAAGTAATTCTCACGTAATTCTGACAATAGTTTCACCTGGAACTTGAGGACTGGCCATTTCAGTGTCAGCCTGCTGTGTTAAACTGCTCCGTCACCATTTCTTTTCTGACTGTTTCCAGAGTTTGTCACCAAACAAGGAAATAGATTGAGCTTTCAGGTCTTTATTTCACAATGATTCTTCATAAACTGTATTTTCTTATTATGACTTCTGGCTCCATGTTGTAAGCAAAAAGCATTTTACCAATAGTTTGGAACTTTTGTCAATAACAATTATCAAGCCACCCAAGTTAGTAAATTTCTGTGTTTATATACTGAGTGGAGAGACAAGTTGAAAGCAAATGCCTTGGCTATACTTTGTAAGAAACTATCAGCTTGTTCTTGCAAGCAAATGACAAATGTGTAAACAAACATTTTTGTTGTTTTTTTTGTTTGTTTGTTTGTTTTGTAGAGACAGGATCTCCCTATGTTGCCCAGGCTGGTCTTTAATTCCTGGCCTTGGGATCCTGCCTCCTCGGCCTCCCAAAGTGCTGGGGTTATAGGCATGAGCCACTGCCACAGACAAACTTTTTTTTTTTTTTTTTTTTTTTACAAGAGACAGCCTTAAACTTTGTGTATACGTTTTAATTTTCAAGTGTGGAATCATAGATTATGTACACTTAGAAGCATTTACTGTTGAGGCAATGTGATAAAACAGGAATTCCCATCCATTTTGCAAGATTGATTGCAAATGACAAATACACAATTGCCAAATATATAGAAAAGAAGGAATGCCGAAGTAATGTGGCAGTAAATAAAGTTGTTTGGAGAAGGTAGATACCTGGATAAAAAGCCTTTTTCAGGAAGATGATTACAGAGGGGAGTTATAAAGGAAAACAAGAATCTGGCAGATAGAGAAAGCAGAAAGGTAGTCTTGGGGATTTTGTGAGCGTGTGTGTGTCTATTGAGGTTGAAGGAAACGGGAAATTATGCAGTGGCTTGTAATCAGAAGTGAACCAAAGATTTGCTGTTCATGATCAAAAACTTGTATTAATAATATTATATGGATCACCAAGGATCACATCAAATTCCCTTCATGGGAGTAATATGACCCCACCACACTAAAGGAAGATGGTTCTTCCTACCGCTTTCAGGGTGGTTAACAGGGAAAGGTGTCAGGAAGGGAACCGAAGGTGTGGGAGTGGGAAGCTGTGCTTGGTTAGTGCTGAGCTAAGTCAGTAAGAAAGGGAAAGAAGATCCCTGGCAGAGCTTAGTGATGGGCTGAAAAGGAGAGATGGGGGACAGAACAAAGAGATTTATTTTATCAAATCATTTAAATTTGCTGATTGAAGTTATATATGTTACAGGTATTTAACAGATATGTATTGTATATGTATTTAAAATCACACATATTCATATTCTTAATGCCCAGAAACAACTACTATTAATATTTTATTATATTTTTCTAATTTTTATTTCCATAGTCTCAGAAGAAATCGCACTGTACATCAAGTTTTCTCTGCTGTGTTTTTTCTTAATCTCACATATCATGAACCTTTACTCATGACATTAAAATTCTTCATACATGTATTTTAGTGACTGATGTAGTTTCTCAATTTATTATAAAGAATTCTGAGATAAACATTTTTGTATGTAAACTTCATTTTTTATTATTTCTTTAGGAGAGGCCCTTAATGACTTTATTGCTAAATGAAGAGAATGAATATTGCCAAGGCTCTTCAAATAGGTTATAAAATTTTCTTTAGAAGGGTTTTGATCAATTCATACTTGTCGTACTGAAGTATGACATTTTAACACTATCCATTAATAAGTATTCACTAATTTTATTTTACTCATTTATTTATTTGTTTTTTAGGCAGAGTCTCACTCTGTCACCTTGGCTAGAGTGCCGTGGTGTCAGCCTAACTCACAGCAACCTCAAACTTCTGGGCTCAAGCGATCCTCCTGCCTCAGCCTCCCGAGTAGCTGGGACTACAGGTGTGCACCACCATGCCCGGCTAATTTTTTCTATATATTTTTAGTTGTCTGGCTAATTTCTTTCTATTTTTAGTAGAGACGGGGGTCTCACTCTTGCTCAGGCTGGTCTCGAATTCCTGACCTCAAGCAATCCTCCTGCCTCAGCTAGGATTACAGGTGTGAGCCATTGCACCTGGCCAATATTTGCATTTTTACTGCTGGTGACCGAAAGCCATGTCATAACAAAAACTAAGTTCTGCCCCGTATTCCGGGCGTGGCACTGTGGCGACACCCTTCTCCCAGTCACTCAGGCTGCAAACCTTAGAATCATCCTGGACTCTGCCATCCTACAAGGCATCCATTAGCCATTTCTCTCAACCCTTTCCTCAAAATTCAGCTCAAAGCCAATCTCTTCCTCTCACCACCCCAACACGACCGTGCTAGTGTTAGCCACCATCCTTCCATCCCTGATGGCCAGTCCCCTGCTTCCTCTTCTGCATGCCGTGGTTTCTATTCCACATCAGAGTGATCTTAATAAAGAGAAAATCAAAGAACATCACTACTCTGCTCAGAATCCTCTAATAAACCAAGGGGAACCTGAAGTCCTTGCTGGGCCGTGAGTCTCCCCTCCTACCCCTGCCTTGTCCCTCTACTTCAGCCATCCTGTCCCTTTCTTGCTATTCTTCATACACCCCTGCCTGTTCTCCTCGCCTTGTCTTTCCTTCCTTCTGGAATGCTTTTTCTCCGAGTCTTCAGACTGCTTGGTCTTTACTTCTCTGGGGGGAGTGGAGGAGCGAGACATTCCTGACCGCCCTAACCAATACAGCGCCAAATACAGGGTTTTCCCTCCTAACCCAGCTTACTTCTCCCCCAAGGCATTTATCACCATGATCCCTCTCCCAAACATATGCATTTGCTTGTTTGTACTACGTTTCCGCAGCAGGATGGGCAGACCTTGTCTGTCTTGCCATCACCCATTCTCCAGGGTCTAGAACAAAGCCATGCTCCGTAGATGACCATTAACCATTTACTGAATGATTGAGTGACTCATACAACTGATTCAGAATTGAATGCCTTGCAAAGTTACCGTTTGCCCATAGAAAATTAGGTGCATTGTGTCTAAACTATTTGCTTCAGTAGTATTTTATGTTGTTCTTTTTCCTGAACTTACACTCCTGGCTGATTTGAGCATCCCATCTAAACTGATCAGCCTTGCAATTGGCCGTTTAAAGACGTCCTCATGTTTCTAATTTCACCATGATTATGAATGACCAGTGTTTATAGATCACAGATCTATAACAGCTAAAGTTTTAATGTTAGATTTTTTTGCATGATTTCTATTATTTCCATATTCTTTTCAAATTTTATCATATCCACTTTTATTTCTCAAAAAACTAAGAGCCCCTTTTTGAAAGTGGGTAAAAGACTATGTTGAACAGGAAATTAATCTTAAATAAGAACTGAACCCACAAACTTCTTCAGAATAAAATTTTCTCAGTTTTTTAGAGTAGACGTAGTTTATTTAGTTACTTGCCAGCTTATCAAGACCCTGATAATGACAACATATGTATAGAATATATTATGTGTAAGGTTTATTCCAATTTTGGTAATACTCAATTTTTGAAACAGGAAGATTCTTTAGGAAAGAGGTGTTTTTTTTAAATCACAAAGTAAACAAATACGGAGAAGTGCATATTTGGAGACTGTCAGGTTTGTGACTGTCTGCATCTGGAGCGCCGTGTGTTGTGAATAAGAGTGCAGGCTGGCCTGGCCTCCTGGAGGCTGTCCCCGGAG
The DNA here is from genome assembly GCA_963574885.1 of Lepilemur ruficaudatus. Taxonomy (NCBI): domain Eukaryota; kingdom Metazoa; phylum Chordata; class Mammalia; order Primates; family Lepilemuridae; genus Lepilemur; species Lepilemur ruficaudatus. Next base: position 5,391 of record CAUYRT010036384.1, read on the forward strand.
GCTCTCCTGGGGACTCCAGTCTACCCTGGCTGTGCCCTCGGCCTGACTCTGGGCGCTCTCATGCCTAGCAGAGCGTCGTGCTCCGTTTTGCTTGCATTCTGTATGTTCTAATTGTTTGACATTTAATTATCTCTCCCAAAAGATTATTAGCTCCCAGTTAATAGAAACCCCGTCGTGGCCCAGGTCTTGACAGCTTGAATACGTCTCACAGTATTGTGGAAAAGTGCGCAGCAAACCCTGACTGAAGTGGAAAAGCCTAGTACTTGGTCAATCTGGAATGGTAGGGGATTTTTTTGTGGTAATTTTGAGGAAATTATTAAAACATCATTTAATTATTAAAGGGTAAAACTCATAGAATACTTGGCAAAACCACACACTTCCTGAGCCCTTGTTAACCTGACTGCCATTCCAAGGGAGGAAAAAAAACCTACTTTTTACATTGTGACTTAATGTAGCTTGCTTTTCTCTAGCAAAAGCGGAGCACGGGGCTTGGATTTTACACATTACTTATGACTTTGTAACAGGGACCTTCTCTCTACCTGCATTCAATATTTATTATGAACTTTCTCTTTTAAAAATAAAAAAATCTATTAAAACTACCACAGGATATATGGAGCAAAGACTGGTAATTGCTTAGCTAAGAAGATGCTACAGTTTGCTATGTTAGAGGGGCAGAAAGAGATCACCATGCAATCTAACAGGTTTCTAGGAATTAATGTAGAGTGCTGCCTCGGATAGAGGAAGGGTTTAGGGGCAAAATGCAAAAAGAATTCTCTTTAAATTGAAATTATAGTTTGTGGCTTTCCTAAGTTGCTGTTGAAAGATTTTCCTACCTAGCTCCAAAGACGCTATCTCTAAAGTTCCAGAGTTTTTTCTGTTCAGCACGAAAATGCCTGTCACTGGGTGGCTGTCAGAGCAGCAAGGTGAAGCGTGGGTAGGTAGATAGAGACATAGATGTTAGGAGGAAAGAGAGATTATCTACTCATCTCCAAGTGGTAAAGTATGATCTCAAAGAGCCAGAGTGCCCTGGGTTCAAATCCTTACTCCACTATTTGCTGGCTGTTGGTCTTGAACAAATTACTTTATTTCTTGTGCCTTACTTTTTTCATCTGTAAAATGGTGATAATACTAGTGCCTACATCAACATATGTATGAGGATTGCAAGTGTTAATATATGCCAAGCACTTGGAACAGTGCCAGGTGTAGGATAAGGGCTATATAGGAGCTAGCCACAGGCATTTAGTTAAAGGTGGAGGTGATGGGGTGGCTGCCTCACTGTAGTACTGGTGCCTGTGTTGTGTTTAACAGACGTGGGTGCTCTTCACGACTGCTTATTATACAGGAACGTGGGGAACACTTACAGTGACTGTGCTTTTGTGACAAATCTAAATGTAAAGATAAAAATAGAAATGTCCCTTGCTTGACTGAGTAAAGCTTAGAACAGTAGGAGTTGGTTGGATGTAGGGTGGACTTACTCGATCTAACGTATTGGCTAATTCTCTCACCCACTCTGTCTGAGAAGTCACAGACAGGCTGCACAGCAGGTGTGATAACACACACTATTACCAAGTTTTCCATTAACTCATCCAGTAATGGGTGCTGGGACCCCAGACTCTGAAAGCAGTTAGCCCCCATCCACCCCCCTCCGCTCTCTGAGCCAGTGTCCTGCCGTGTCGAACCTTTCTGAGGGATGGCGCTCAGTAAGTGTACCGGCAATCAGGATGGGCCTAAAGATTGTGGTTTAAAGGGGGCGGAGGGGATGGGAATGAGATAGAGTGAAGATAACTGGAGATGCCAGAGCAGCCCAACCTGCCCAGTTTAAACCCTCTGGAGTTCCTGCTAACCTGAGAAAATCATAGGAAATTAGTTTTAACTTCAAAACAATCATCCAAAAGCTTTATGTTCTCTCTTGGATTTTTTTCCCGTAACGTCCTGTACCTGGCTCCTACTGCTTGCTGTATTAAGATGTCTGCTGCCCTGCCTGTGTCCACACTGAAGGCTCCTACCATGTAAACAGGAAGTACTTGACTTATGATTTAAATGAGCTCAGATTAATAGCATACCCCATGAGAAATGTAATGGATTCACATGCTTAGTTTTTAGAATTAATAACTAATAAATATACTTTCCCTTATAAATCAGAGACCATGCCGACACAACTCTCCCTCCCTACACCCATGGGTTCCTATTCTCTTTCCCTGCTGTTTTTTCTCCTTAGCTCTCTCACCCTCTAACATACTCTCGCTCTCACATGAGACCGTACTGTTCACTGGGGCGGGGATTTTCATCTGTTTTGCTCATGGCTACAGCCCCAATACCTAGAACCATGCCAGGCACTGAGAATGGATGAAACAGACAAATGCTAGTTACTATTATAACTTTACTCTTTAAAATTGTTGTACCGATTGAGAGGACATCGTTTTAAATTTTAAAATGAAAGCTCTCGGAGCCTTCCTAACGTCCCTGTAATATAAACCTTTCATTCCAAATATGGCAATGTCCATTGTTTAATTACACCTTCTCTGTTCCTATTGATACCTTAACAGCATATTTGACAAATTAACCAAAGGAAAATAATCTGGTACTATGATCCTGCCGGTTTGCGGATTCTGCTCTACACCTCATCTTTTTCCAGTGCTGATTCATTAGCTTCATGGCTACAGCTGGCACCCCGGCACAGTGACGTGACTTCATTGCCCATGTGTGACGCCTCGTCAGCTGGAGGCGAGAGCGTCAGTGTGCGCGCGCATATGTGCCACGCGCATGCGCACACATTCATTCATACAATGAACAATTGTTCAGTACAGGTTCTGAAATTCGAAATAATGTCAAATCTACTTCTGGGAGATGACATACAAATGCAAATACACACCCACAAGATCTTTACATTGGCTATATCTTTGCCTTTAGATAAATCAAAATAAAAAATAATGCTCTTTTACTAGAATGGCAAGGTGACCTTAATAGATATTACCTATATTTAAAATATCCTACATAATTATATATTCTATTTCACCTGTGCTCCATTTACTCCTCTCCCAGACATGTCTGAGTCGTGTCTCTTGTTCATTTTTCCAAATCTACGTTAGAGCTTATCTTGTCCCAAGCTTCTATTTTGTGTCTGTATTTTTTTTTTTCAGTCTCAGACCTCAGATTTGCCTGCTTTCTCTCTACTCTAAAACAAAGGTGCTTTGTGAAGACAAAGATCATTTTTCCAGGGGTGACTTAAGCCTGTCGCAAGCCATCATGTCTACGATGATGCTGTCTATGTAAATCTTGTACATTTGCCTACGCAGAGGGCTGTGTAGAAGGAGCCATTGTTAATGTCAGTAGAGGGGTGACTTTTACTTTTTCTGTGTATTTTCTGTATTGTTTGAATATGTGAAAACTAGTGTGCAAATGTGCATGTATTTTTTAAAGTAACTTTGTTCAAAGCCAAGGCAGGAAGAATTTGCTTATTTTTTGTTTCAAGCTGGCTACAATTGTAATTACAATTATTGTTTCAGGTATTTAGTGAAAAGCTGCCTTGTCCTTACCTCCTTATTCTTAAGAGTTATCATCTTGAGATGGTTTGTTTTCTAAGGTTTTGCATTTTTGGGGAAATATTTAGAATAAGAATGCATGTACACAAACTCATACCAAACTGCCAAACCCCCAATACTGCCTTTCTAATGCTTAAAACATGCCATCATCCAGAATTTTTTCTTATATAATATACTTAATTACTCTTATATAAAAACAGATTTTTCTGGTGGGGCACGGTGGCTCACGCCTGTAATCCTAGCACTTTGGGAGGCCGCGGCAGGAGGATTGCTTGAGCTCAGGAGTTTGAGACCAGCTTGAGCAAGAGCGAGACCCTGTCTCTACTAAAACAAAAAAATTAGCTGGGCCTGGTGGCATGAGCCTGTAGTACCAGCTACTTGAGAGGCTGAGGCAGGAGAATTGCTTGCGCCCAGGAGTTTGAGGTTGCTGTGTGCTATGATGACACCATGGCACTCTAGCTCAGGCGAAGGAGTGAGAAACACACACACACACACACACCCAAACAGATTATCTGAATCCCATTTGTAGTCAAGAGGAATTTAAATTTACATGAAATCAGTAGTTTTTGAAAGCACTGCCTTAATAACCAAGGATTGCTTCACTTTTCCTTCAGTCAGAACCTAGCAATTTAGTTTTATATTTAACATGATTATAATCTTAGACTTGTTTTGGATTTTGACCCTTTATTACCTTGTTGATATTTTATAGTCATTATTGGTAGTTTTAGATTATTTTATCTAGGAGTGATAAAACTGTATTTAAAAATATGAGAAGGTGAATGGATTGGAAACACTCTTGTCACTCTGCCCTTTTTACTTCCAACTGTAGTTGCTTCAAATTGCTACAGTTTAAATGAATAAGGTTAACAATTACATGATAACCAAGGGAAAGCTTAGGACCACACATGTGAAATTTCTGCTTTAGGGAGAGTTACAGATCTTCATTTCTCTCCTGTATCTGTGGAGCTCGTCGCCATCCATGTTAGGAGCACCCAGGTGTCACTTTGCTTTCAGGACCCCTCAAGGGCCTCCTCAGTCCCCTTCTCCGCTGATCTCCCAGTTGCCTGGACCAGCAAACTCACCCTCCGGGGAGACCGGCGATGAGGCTCCATCTCTTAACCGGTGGAAAAGGAGTGTTTACTCGGCTTAAGAGCTTCAGCCCTGCACCCCCGCACCCCGCCCCGTCCGTTGTTATATACAGATGCTTTTATTATCATAAATCATGTCTTATCATCCCTCCTCTTCTGTACTATGCCTCTTTTGCTTTTCTCTACTTCTTACCAGTAAATCCATTTCCAGCTCCAAATTGATAAAGTAAAATAAAATGAGGGCTAATAATTTTTGCCTATATATATTTTTCCACCAGACTTACCATAAACATGATTGTTAATGGTGATTAGGAGGAAATACAAGGGGTACCTTATGCAAATTACCTACCTCAAATAGAATGAGAAGAAAAAAAAGCAACATTTGCTAAAAATAGAACATTTCTGAGAAGTCATAGGAACATCTTTTGAGTGCTTTCTATGTGCCACAAGCTTTTCCAAATACTTTATGTGTATTTTCATTTATTTAATCCCCAGGACAACCTGGATGAGGTAGAAATTACTGTCTTTATCTGCATCAAACAGTGTAATTATGGGCATTCATCTGGTTTTAGGGTGCTGGATTTTAAAAAAATGTTTCTGTTTAGTCATTATGAGAGTTTGAATAAAATATTTCAGTTAAATTTCTGTCCCTATGAAATGCCAAAGCTTTTGTCTCCTTGGGCCTTCCCCAGATCTATTCTTGCAGGTTTCCATGACGTTTCCGGTTGCCCTGTAGCATTTTCTATGTAGCAGTTTTAATTCCTCCCTTCCTTCTGTACTACCCACTCAAGCTCATTCCAGGTGCCCTTAGCAAATGACTCCCAGGGTATTTAAGTGGCCAAAGCTCATTCCCTTGACCAATGAGGAGACCTGTGCCATGTCTACCAGAATGACGCAGTTCCTGGGATCAGGACCAAAGGTTGCTTTAAGCAAAGCTTTTGTTACAATTGGCCTGTTGCAGCCAGATTTCAAGACTGGAAAGGTAGGGGAAGCCTTATTTGTTTTAATGAAAGAGAGGAGAAGACGGTTGTGTGTTTGGTGGAAGCGATTTAAATCACACCAGATAGACAAATGCTGTTTTATTTGTTTTTTAATTAAAGGCAAAAAAAAAATTTGGAAGTTTATAAAAATTTCAACTGCTCAACAATTTGCCTTACCAGCATTAAAACCAAAATTCTTAAGTTATAACATTAAAAAAAAAAAAAAAGTTCATCTAGCAGCTTTTCACTTTACACACTTGAAAAATATGGATCTTTGCAAAATAAGACTACAAAATAAAGTCTTTTTTTCGTAATTTGCTGCTACTTAGGATGAAGCAGGAATTTATCAATAATTTCCACATTTGTCTTCCAAAGTCATTTCTGAGTCTTTTAGAGAAGAAAACTGTAATTTTAAGATGTGATGATTAAAAATAAGAAAAGTTGATGTAATTAGCTTTATGATACACAAAGGTTAACAGTAATGACATATACTTTCAGAGAAAAGTTCTGGTATAAAGAGAGACTCTTGTGTCAATCATTTTTTCAAACTAATATTTAAGTTTATGAAATGGAATTATTTATATGTAGGTTATATGCTTTAAAGCATTGGAATTAGTTCACTTTCATCTAGTTATATTTTATATGCTGTTCAACATTTCTTTTTATATTAACTCAAATGACCAAAGAAATAGAATTTTTATTATATCTTAATTCTCTCTACTTGGAAATGGAGTCATTTGGATAGCACTTGAAATAGAAGCTATTCTTCAAAAGAAAGATACTCTTTCCTCTTAAGGAACCCTTTTTCCCTCATAATAAAATCCCTCTTCATTATGATGAATCAATGTTTTGACAAAATGTATACATGAGAAATGCATATTATTGTACTTATTTATTAGCTACATCTAATATTTAGTATTGAATGATAAGTTTGGATTCAAGAAAAAGTACAATTGGTTTTCCATGATGGCTTTTTTCCCAAAGGTAGCTTAACATGGGTTTGTATTTTTATAACAGAGATTAAGTGAGATATGGCACCATTTGGTTAAAAATTATTTTAAATATTTAGTTTTTAACTCTACTTTTCTCTAATTTGTAAAGAGAAATTTTTAGGGCCCACATCACTAAGTATTAAATGTCTAATCATTTCAATTATCTCAGATTCCCTTTTCTGATTTTGGCACATTCATTTAAAAAGATTTGCACCCTGAAATTTTCTACTTTTATTAGATTTGTTCCTAATGCCATTTTGTGAGTCATCTGCTACTCTTAAGACCCCTGTTATGTATGTCTCTTACTCTGGTTGACTCTTGGAGGAGGCAGGGGTGGGGGCAATTTACAGTCACAGTGTTAACTACTCACAGGGCAGAACCCTCGTCTAGTCATCCTCCCAGGTATAAGTAACGCTGTTTCTCAGTTCTAAGCTAAGGTTCAAAGGTTTAGACTAACTTCACAGATCAGAGGTCAGGCGCGAATTGCTGCAATTTGTAGTTCAATTCTGTGGATATGATAGAATTTCACAGCTATGATGATTGCTTTTTTCTACCTCTACACATAGGCCAGCTCTGCAGTTAAGAGCATAATTTGTATAAGTCAGCCCTTGGCACCCGAGTTTAATAAGTAACTAACTGGTGCCTTAGGTTTAACTGGTACAAGGTGCATATTATAAAAAGGGTCAAATGTCAATGCACAAAGATGGAAGGGGGAGGGGAGTGATAATCTCATAACTACCACCTATAAATCATACGGAAAGATTCAGTAATTTGTGTTTATTTTTTAAATTATATTTCCACAGTGTGAATGTTAGTATGTTCATTTTCTCTGCTACTGAAAGACGTAGGTAATTGTGTTAAATGTTAGTAAGAAAGAACTGTCCGATTAAAGATTATCGACTAACCAGTAGAAAGTGAAATTGCAGGCTTATTTATTCATTTTATAGAGTCTCTGATTTCTCAAAAACTTTCTAAAATGTGACAATTTTTTAAGAATGTAGGGAACAGGCCGGGTGTGGTGGCTGACACCTATAATCCTAGCACTCTGGGAGGCCAAGGCAGGAGGATCGCTTGAGGTCAGGAGTTCGAGACCAGCCTGAGCAAGAGTTCGAGACCCCGTCTCTACTAAAAATAGAAAAATTAGCTAGTCATCGTGGCATGCGCCTGTAGTCCCAGCTACTCGGGAGGCCGAGGCAGGAGGATTGCTTGTGCCAGGAGATTGAGGTTGCTGTGAGCCGATGCCATGGCAGTCTACTCAGGGCAACGGAGTGAGACTCTGTCTGGAAAAAAAAAAAAAAGAATCTAGGAAACAAATTGGAATGCCAAGTATTTCCAAGCCTGTGATATTTATGCACATCTGACATTCTCAGATGTCAGATCTGCGACCCATAAAGTTGGTCATAAAGTTGACCCATAAAGTTGAACTCCTATCTTTATTTCCAACCCAGGTTGAGAATATCTTTTACTGTTTACAGTTAAATACTGGGGCTCTTGAAAACATTCTTAGATGGTGGGCCATGACAATTCATGGATTTGCTTTTCAGTTTTGATCCTCATGGTAACTCTGAAGCTGCAATGCGTTCACAAAGAGAGTCATTTGTCACTTTTGTGATAGCACAAATTTGAATTTTCTACTCTTCCCAACTGGGGAGCAGAAGCAATTGGATTCTTCCATAGAAGGCCTGGCTTTGAATCCCGGCTTTATCACTTAGAGCTAAGGGACCTTACCAAATGGGCAGTCTGATTTTGCCTCAGTTTTGTTATAGGACTTGCTTCATGAAGTTGTAGCAAGGATTAAATAAGACGACATATGTGGGATGCTTAGCCCAGTGCCTTGTGCATAATAAACATGAATGTTAACTGTTACTGCCATTATTAATATTATTAATTTGCTTGGGCTGTGAATTAGCTTAGCTTACCCTGTCTACCATCCCAACCCAGTTTAGGCTTGGTCTCTGTTCACGTCATGAGGGCGCAGCTGTGGCATGGCTGGATGAGGTGATTTGGAAACGTTTCAGGATGCATGCCTTTTGACTGTCGTGGGGAAGTGTATTTTAAATTGCTTAGTTTCAAGTCCAGCACACTTTCAGATGCCATCTTTTTCCTTAGCTGATTCACTGTCACATGGCAAAAGCTGTAAAAGGAGATAAATCCAAATTATCTGGTTTCCTTTCAGAGTTCTTTTCATTCTGCCAAGCAGTGAGAAACATTTGACCTTTTAATAAAATCCATAAATGAGACCTTACGAGTGAGCTAAATTCTATCCTTGATGATATGTATTATATATATCACACTTACTAGAATTCATGCTTTCCAGAAATAACAGAAATGAAAGTGATTAAAGTGATTTTTTTATTCCATTTAAAAAAATGTCATTCCTGGGGTCTCGATAGGGGGAAGGAAATCCTCTAAAACTGATCTATGTGAATAGCTGTACAACTTGGTAAATTTACTAATAACCATTTAATTTTACACTTAAAATGGAGTAAAGGCATGATATGTAAATTACACTTCAATAAAGAAAAAAAAGAAATCAAAAAAAATTTCATTCCTATGGAATGTAAAAATAGCATTTGAATAAAAGCATAATTTTAACTATTAATGACAATATAATTATGTGCTTAGCATTAAAAAGGTAGTAACAACACTCCACATTAATTAAACAGTTAAGCACCTACTATGGGCCAGGACTGGGTGTGGGACACTAGGACCATAGCTGTGAGTCAGATAGATTCTGCCCTGGTAGAGTTTAAAATGGACTCAAGATGACCACTGTTATAGCAATTACTATAAGATTAAAGCATATAAAATTGTCAACATTCTACCATTTTTGCCTTACAAAATGGCATTTTCATATGGGTCAACCTAGTGCTATGAAGCATAACATGATGTTGGGGACTCCAGAGATGGCTTTCTGGAAGGAGTGAAGTTTGGGATGGGTACAAGCTGGCTAAGCAGGGGTGAGGCAGGGGGATTGGTGAGGGTTTGAAGTGTTGGGAACAGCATGTTTATGCAGGGGGAGAGTGACCCAAGATGAGGCTGCAGGAGGACCTGGATTCTTCCTCATGGGCCCTTACAAAGGACACTGATTTACTCTAAGGGCAATGGGAAGAGAGTGTAGGGGTTTAAGCAGGAGGGTGATATGACCAAATTGTGTGTGTATATACATAACTTTTTTTTTTCTTGACACAGAGAGTCTCGCTCTGTCGCCCAGCTGGAGTGCAGTTGCATCATCATAGCTCACTACAACCTCAAACTCCTGCCTCAGCCTCCCGAATAGCTGGGACGACAGGTGTGCGCCACCACACCCAGCTAATTTTTTTCTATTCTTGGTAGAGACAGGGTCTCACTCTTGCTCAGGTTGGTCTTGAATGCCTGGCCTGAAGCGATCCTCCCTTCTCGTCCTCCCAGAGTGCTAGGATTATAGGTGTGAGCCACCAAGCCTGGCCCCAATTGTATATTTTTTAAAAGGTTATTTTACCTGCACGGAGACCTAGATTGATTGTAGTGGGCCCAAGTGGATAGGACGAAGCCAGCTGAGAATCTACTGCAGGTGTCCAAGTAAGAGCTGATGGTTAGCAGTTTACAAGATGCTTTCAAATGCCGTATCTTATTAATCCTTGTTAGGGCCTCATGTGAGGAATTAACATCAGCTTCATATGTAGGTGAGGAAGTTGAGACCCAGAAAGTTACGTGGCATACCCCCATAGTCACACTATGCAGACTGTAGGATGAGAACTAGAACTCTGGTATCTGGCCCTTGTCCTGTTGGTCTCGTGGCAGCTTTAGGCCCATGTGTTAGCATCCCTGGGTATGAGCAATTGATTTATCTTAAGAAAGGATCTGAGTTTGTTGTTGTTGTTGTTGTTATTGTTGTTCTGGTTTTTAGAAACAGGGTCTCATTCTGTGGCCCAGTACAGTGCGAGATCTTAGCTCACTGCAGCCCCAAACTCCCGGTCTCAAGTGATCCTCCTGCCTCAGCCTCCTAAGTAGCTAGGACTACAGGTGTGCACTACTACACCCAGCTAATTTCTTTATTTTATTTTTTTGTAGAGGCAGGGTCTCACTATGTTGCCCAGGCTGGTTTTAAACTCCCAGCCTCAAGTGATCCTCCTGCCTGGGCCTCCCAAAATGCTGAGATTACAAGCATGAGCCACTGTGCCTGGCCAGGATCTGTTTTTAAGAAATGGAATTCTCATTTCTTGGTGGAGGGTAGGGGTGAGAAAGTTATTTTTAGCCTAGGTTTATGACTAAAGAAGTAGAACAGGACATGACTTGATATTAGACTGGAGCATCTTACTGGAAGAAATAAATTTCTTAATGTCATGTATTTATGTATGCCCTGCCTCATTCCAAAAATGGATTTGAAACAGCTTTCAAAACTACATATGGTATGACAAGACACAGAAAGAAGACAGGGCAAAAACTCAGGGCAGGCAAATTAAGATAATGCCGGGGCATCCAACAAACATTTGCCCTCCAATCTCACCATTTGTTGAAGAGAGAATCATGAGCAGTAAGATTCACATGGTTGAAAATACTATGTTCAGTATAGCTTTTCCTTCTGCTGGAATCTGCAGCATTTTCCCTATTTGGTCTTCATACGACTCTGTGACGCAGTGAGCAAGCCCACAGCAGTTGGTCACGGAGCAAGAAGGGAGCGGGTGCAATGAATTAGTGAACACGGTTAATGTCTGGAAACCAATTCATTTCTCTAGGAACTGCCCCACAAATCTTGTCAATGTATTTCCTGCCTACTGTGTGACTTTTGATTAGACAGTTTCCTCTGCAGTAAAACCAAGCGTTTCCATTGGAACTCAACTTCTCAAACTGAGTGCCCTGGGCTACCCAATATTGTGTCAGGAGGAATGTGAAGCCACAGGACAAACACAGCATGTGGGTTTTGTCTGAAGGTTTGGGTGACAAAACAATAGAAAAAAAAGTGATCCTTCTTTCCCTTTTTATGATATAGCACAAAACTACATGAATCCTGTGTTTCATTTACATATTAATAATTTGCTTTCAACTCATGGAGTTTATATGTATATTACCTTGATATTACGTTTTAAAGGGGGAAATTTTACCATTGTAGAAAGAGTGAAAACTCACAATTCTACACAAATAATATGTGCCAGGAATGGTGCTTTATGAATATTTTCTCTGTTCTCCACAATAGTTCTGCCAAGAATTATCTCTATTTTATAGACGTGAAGACTGAGGCTCAGAAAAGTGGAATATACTTGTCCAGATTCACTTAGCTAGTAAATGAGTGATGTAGCAGTCTAAATTTTATTCTACTGTCTTGACAGTATATGATTAATTTCATGACAGACCTTCTTGTAATTTGCACATCCATTTTTGTAGTGTTTATCAAAGACTGTGATGTTGATTATTAGGCATCATTCAGGATGCAGCTTTCAGGGAATTATCTTTTCATAGAGTTGGGTGACAGTTATATACATTAAGAAATACATAGTTTAGCAGCTATTGTTGTGTAATTTTTTTTCTTTTTTCTTTAATTATTGTGGGTACATAATAGTTATATATCTTTAAGATACATGTGAAGTTTTGATACAGGTATACAGTGTGAATTAATCAAATCAAGGTAATTAGGGTATCCATCACTTCAGGCATTTATCATTTCTTTGTGTTAGGACATTCCAGTTCCACTCTTTTAGTTATTTTAAAGTATGCCTTAAATTATCATTGATTATAGTCACTCTGTTGTGCTATAAAATATTGTTCATTCTATCTAACTACTGATATATTTTTGCACCATTAACCATCCCCACTTTATCCCCCGCTCCCTGCTACCCTCCCCAGCCTCTGGTAACCATCATTCTACTCTCTGTCTCCACGAGGTCAATTGTTTTTAATATTTAGCTCCTACATAAGAGTGAGAACGTGCAAGATTTCTCTTTCTGAGCTTGGCTTATTTTATTAATACTTCACATAATGTTCTCCAGTTCCATCCATGTTGCAAATGGCAGAATTTCATTCTTTTTGTGGCTATATAGTATTCCTTGTGCGTATGTACCACAATTTCTTTATTCATTCATCTGTTGAAGGACATTTAAGTTGATTTCAACTCTTGGCTATTATGAATAGTGCTGCAATAAACATGGGAGTATTGCTCTGTAATTTATATGAGGGTGTGGCTTTTTTTTCTTGTAGGAGATCATTGATATTACTAATAAGGATTAAAACTATGTCATGGTTAAGTATTGTTTGTATTCTCATAAGGTTACAAATGCCACAGAGCTCCAGTCATTCCAATGTGAAGATAGTTACAGCAGAAAAATTTTGAGCTTTAACTGACTTTAGAGGCCATCTAATCCAGAAGGTTCCAGTTGTGCTCTGTGGAATCCTAAAGGTCCTATGGTGTCCCCACGGGGCCACAGTGAATGATGGAGCTAGGGGTACCTCCCCACTTCATCCTCTACTTGCACTCAGCCAACTCCTGTTTTATCGGTTTTATTTGTTTCTTCATCTGGTTAGATTTTTGGTAGAAGAAAGTGTGTTACCACTAAAAAACAAAGAAAAAAAGTTTGAAAACTACTGATAATCCAACTCCTGTATTTTTTTGAGGGGGAGCAAACTTTGGCTCAGAATGGTGAAAGGATTTGCCTAAAATCACGGAACAGGGCATGGCAGAGCTAGAATTACAATAGCCTTCTAGCTCCCAGTCTAGTTGCAACCACTGTGCAATATTGAATCTTACACATTTGGACATTTATAAGTTATTTGGATGGTAGATGAGGACTCTCAGTAGTTGAGAGAATCAGGCAGATTATATTTCCACATGTAAAATAAAAATAAAAATTTGTGCTTAGGATATATTTTAATGCCTCATCTGAAATATCTTTGTCTTGAACTTTAAATCCTTTTGAATATTTTCTATATCATGACTTTCAAGATTATCCTGGAACCCCAAATCATATTTTGCATAGGTCTCTCCGTGCAAAGAACATCCTCAAAAGAGTCTAAACTATACATTTTAGGGCAGATTAGTAAATCTCTTTCATACCAACTCTGATTGGTAGTGGATAGCTGAAACACTGGTTTCAGTGGTTTGGGGGACCCTCTCTGGAATCTGTAGGATGAGTGTGACAAACTGTTAGTGAGATGTAGTATCAGACCCCGGTTGGGCTGGGGAGGCCCGTGAGCTAAATATTATCATCTCCATAAAAGGCACTACCTCTGCTTTTTGTGGGTTCATAAGTATAAAATACAGGCTACATCTGTATTTCTTCCTAAACATTATGTCCATCTTGAAGTAATGCATACTCTAAAAAAGGGGGAGGGAAAAAGGCAACAAGTGGAAGAAATTGGCCATTTTCCTATTATTATTCCCTGTTTCCTCTAGAATAGGATGAAGGCTTGCATTTCTTGGTTTGTAGAGAACATGATAATTGGAGTAATGGTATTTCGTTTTCTGAAGAAAATGGCCCCCTAATTTCTAATGCGTATATGAAAATTATATTGAAATAGAAAACATTTCTACTATTACTATTTTTTTTTTTTTACCCCTTAGGATTTGCCACAAAGGGCGCTCTAAACACTAAACAGAGAAACCCGAAGCAAGCTGCCTGAATTTGCCTGTATACTCTTGTTCTACGTCTTACAGAGGACGAGACAAATCAAATTGGTAGTTTTTGGTGAGTACACCTCCTGAGATCTTTTCTTTTCCACTTAAGGAAGAATGTAAATTTTCATTCCTATCAACTAAGATACCTGCTTAGACAATGTACCTGGTGTGCATATAGGGCATTAGTGTATATACAACATGTTAAGTCATTTGGAACCCACAACATAAATCTTTACTTTTTATACACTTTACATCTTTGTAGCCTAAAAGGAAAACAACTGCTGCTATATGCAGGTGAGCATCTTACATCTTAGGAGTTAAGACATACAAAATAACTACATGTTGCTTATAAATCTGCCTCTTAACCCCCCAAAAAAGAGGTCAATAGTATTTCAATCAGACCTTCAATGTGTGGGACACAATGTGTGGGAAGGGTTCTTTGCACAAGCTAGACTAGGATTTAGTGTGATAGTATTTAGTGTTTTTGAGCAATCCTCATACCTTCTCTAAGTTTCTATTTCCTCACGTGTCATATAAGATAAAAATAACTGTCATGTCAGACTCTCCAGTTCATAACAATCCAATGAACTGCATCCATCCATCAATGGACATGGGACTGTTTGCATTTTTTAGGTATTGTGAATACTATTGCTATGAACATTGGTGTACAAATTTCTGTTTTGAGTTTTGCTTTCAGTTCTTTTGGATATATACCCAGTAGTAGAATTGCTGGCTCATGTTGTATTTCTGTTTTTTAATTTTTTTTTTAAGTACCACCATATTGTTTTCCCTAGCGGCTGTGCCATTTTACATTCTGACCAACAGTGCCCGAGGGTTTCAAGTTCTCCACATTCTCATTAACACTTGTTTTGGTTTTTTTTGATAATTGCCTAAATTATAATGCATGTGAAGTGGTTTATCTTTGTGGCTTTGATTTGCATTTCCTTAATGATTAATGATGTTGAGCATCTTTTCATGTTCTTACTGGGCATCTGTATATCTTCTTTGTAGAAATGTCTAAGTCCTTTGCCCATTTTTAATTGGGTTGTTTGCTTTTTTCTGTTGTCATTGTAGGAGTTCTTTATATAGTCTGGATATTAATCCCTTATCTGATATATGATCTGCAAATATTTTCTCCTACACTATGGGTTGCCTTTTTACTCTCCTGACAGTGTCCTTTGATAAACAAAAGTTTTTATTTTTTTAATTATATTATATATATATATATTTTAGTTGTCCAGCTAATTTCTTTCTATTTTTTTAGTAGAGACAGGATCTTGCTCTTGCTCGGTCTGGTTTTGAACTCCTGACCTTGAATGATCCTCCTGCCTCCGGCCTCCCAGACTGCTAGGATTACAGGCATGAGCCACCGCGGCTGGCCAAAAGTTTTTAAGTTTTAAGTTTATTTACTTTTTCTTTGGTTGCCTGTAGCTTTTGTTGTCATCCAGGAAATCATTGCCAAATCTAATATCGTGAAACCGTCCCTTCAGATTTTCTTCTAAGATTTTTATAGTTTAAGATCTTACATTTAGGTCTTTGATCCCTTTTGAGTTAATTTTTGTACTTAGTGTAAGGTAAAGCCAGGATTCCTTTAAAGATGTGCTTTTCATCCCCACCAAGTCTGCATAAAGGCCTGTGTCAGCTGGGTAACCAAACCACACAAATATTTGCACCCAAAATTTGTTCTGAATTATTTTTCTTCCCGGACTGGGCTTGGGTGGTTTCCCAACAGACAGGTGAAATGAAGCTGGAGCGTTTGGGGAACTGATGGCTCCTGTAGTTGGGTTACAGCAGTGAGGGGCTTCTTGGGGTCAGCAAGAGTTTTGATGGAAACATGCTGGAAGAAATCCCGGCAAGAAAACAGCCGAGGTGGGCAGTGTTTTAGCCTAGCAGACAGGTGCGCGCGCGCCCGCCCGCAGGGGTGTGTTGTGCAGGCGCGCGCGTCTGGCGGCGGAGGGAAGGAGAGAGGACGCACTGAATGTGGCTGTGAACTGTGGGCTGCAGTAGATACAAGCATCGTCTGTACAAAAAAAAAATCTCTCTCGTGCTGCTTCAAGAAACAAAACTAGATTAGCCACAGTTATGTGCTGTGTTTCCAACCAGTTGTCCTAGTTCTGTTTTATTGCGGACAGAACCTGGCTGTACTTAAAATATAAAACGTGGTGGCCAGACGTCCCTCGCAGAGGCTTGAGAGGTGCGAAGGGAGCCGGCGCCGCGGGCGGGGCGCGGCCGGCTCGGCATTGCGGTGCGCGCTGCTGGCGGTTGGGTGTACAAATGCCAAATAAATTGATGCTAAATCCGTTAAAGTCTGACTTCAGGACCCGTGAAACAAGCCGCGACCCAGCCCGTGCCTCCCTTGGTCTTCACGGGACTGGTCTAGGCCCTCGGCTGTGCTCGCCGCCGTCGGTCCTCATTTTCTCTTTGCCGTGAAAAGGGGTTTGGAGAAAGGAAATAGCTGAGCCAATTAAAATTTCTGATGCAGAATGGGATAAGATACGCCGTGCTTTCTGACGATTTGCAAGACTGGTATACTATGTTTCCCTCGAAGCATTAAAGTCATTTCACACTTTATTAACTCAAAGACTATCCAATATTTCTCGCTGAGACTGGGAATAAATGATTAGCTCAAGTCAGGGGCGTTTTTACTGGTATGTTAGTTTTCAACTGAAACATTAACTCCAAGTGCACACAGTGGAAGTGCAGAGTACGTGAGACATGAACAGCAATTAAACTCATGTGGCAATAGTCACGGGAGTTTGACATACCTAGAAAATCCTGTTTCCTAACACTTGAGCTTGAGCATTCATTTTAAACACTCTGGGTTCAGTGAAACTCTGGATATGTGTTTTCTGTTTTCCATTCTTGATTTGAAGTGCATATTTCATGAGTTTCTTAATTAATATAGTTTTGCTTTCTAAGTAACTTTTAATGATTTCCAACTAACTTTAACTGCCTAGTTTAATTCTAGAGACTAGGAAAACTGGTTCTCCTCCTCTCCCTCTCTTCCTTCTCTTTTTTGTAAGTATCTTTCCTTAGAGGCAAATAGAGCAACTTTGTTTTTCCAAATATCTGCAAAGTCTACCTTGAAAATTATTTATATAAAAGTTTAGCATTTGAGTAGTTTTTAATTGACACACTCTCTTCCCTTTCCTAGTTTTAAACCATATGTTGCTACATTTTATTCAAATGGGAAATATTCATTTAAAAATGTTTTGGGTTTCTTTTCTTTTTTCTTTCTCTTTTTTTAATAAAAACAAGGATTAAAGCAAACAGCTAATCAGACAGTATCACTGCTCCATTCCTACATGTTATTCTGGGGTATTTATTAACCAAGGTAATTACATTGGAAAACCAGGGATATTACATGAGAATCTGAGGTAAGAGAGGGAAAAAAAATTAACAAGAAAAAGAAAAGGTTTTTCTGTAAGAAAGGAAAGAAGGAAAAATACGGAAGGAAGGAAGGAAGAAAAGAAAGAAAGAAAAAGAGGGAGGGAGGGAGGGAGAGAGAAAGAAAGACAGGGCAAAGGAAAGGTGAATAAAGAGGAATGATGGTGGTGTGTGCAGGGGGTGATTGCCCACTAAGTCCAGACTTGCTTGTGCAGCGTCTCCAGCTTTTCCCGTCTGCAGCACCGGACGCCTCTCCCCAGCGTGGCACACTCTCATGGAAGATGAAAGGAGAGAGAGGCGGGCGGCATCAGTGCACTGAGAACCTTAGATTTCATACTTATGTGTTTGTGTAGCTGTATTATAGGCAGGATCAGACTGACTTGTGACCTTCTTCCAACTCATGAAGACCCGCTCTGCACAGTGGAGGACTGCCCAGGGGCAGAGACACCCTAAGGAGAAGGGAACCCTGTCCCCATGCCAGCACCTTCCTCACAGGTGGCCTTTTCACAGGTAGCCACACAAGGCAGATGCGCCCATGTTAAGTGGTCGATTTTTCTATATTTAAATCCGAGAATCTTCATCCCTCATGTAAAATTAAGCACATAGAGAATCCATCTTTAAATTAGTAGATTAAAGTTAATGATCAATTATCCCAATAACTAGTATGAGTGTTTAGTAAGTGCCCCTGTTTAAGATAACTCTGAATGTTCATAATAATATATTTTATATTGTCTGATGCCATATTTGTAACAACCCTAAGTATGGTTATTTTTACTATTCCCATTTTCCAGTTGAGTGAACTGAGGCTTGGGAGATTAAGTCACCCTTCGAAAGTCACACAGCTGTTAAGTAGCATTAAACTCAAGTAGTCCAGCTCCAGTATGCATGAACTCAAACACTGTAATTCTCATCCTCTCAAACTACCTTAAAATAGAAGAGCAATTAAAAAGTGCCCTCATGTTCAGGCCTAATTTATGTGCCTATTTCCTCATGGCAAAAAAAAAAAATCTCTACCCAATTCCTGAGATAGTATAACAGAAACTAAGTATATCAACTAAGGCAAAAGAACAAAAAAATTATAGAAATTTTATAGCCACCTGACCAGCGCCTGCTTTACCAAGAAGGCTCTTGGGATATTGACATTGGCATTCAACACAGTCCAGCAGGGGCTGGTGTGGCTTTTCCAGTTGATATTGCCTATGTTTCTGTATTAGAAACGCCAGCTTCCTTCTGTACCTAAGCTGGCCCGTCCTTTCGCTGATGAGCTCTTTTTGCAGACATGCCACCAGGCAATACTTGGTATGGCTGTCATACAGAGTTCTAATGCAGGTAAACCACAAAATTTACTATATAAATGGATCAATGAAAAATATGTCCAGAGCAATTTAGTGGTAGTTTATATGATAATAAAATTCTTTTTGCAGCTTTGTCCTACCATGTTTCTTATAAAAGACAATTGTACTCCCTCATTGATTCTTCCATTCATTCATTCCTTTTTTTAAACATTCTTTCATTCAGTGCTACACTCCGAATACCAAATAAAATAAGATTCCCTGGATAAAATAAGGTTTCTGCCTTTGAGAAGCTTCATTTCTGGCTAATAAAATAAGGGTGTAAGTCATATTGTTTTAATTTTTTAAGACATTTCAAACAGTGTAGAAGGAAATGGAAACAGCCTAAGATATCTAAAATCACTTCAGAATAGAAAATAAATTTTACTTTTTCTGTTGTTAAAGGACCTCCCTCAGATGGTCCCATTTCTAAACACTTCAAAAACAAATGAAGCTGATCAAACAGCGCACGATATTCACAAATACCTACCTGGGATGACCCAGGTTCCTTCTCATAACAATGGATTCATGTTTCTTTCTCTCTTTTCCAAGATTTTATAATAAAGAATTAAGCTATGGGGTATTAGGGTTTAACCTTAGCTATACTTTTGCTAGAAGAATCTATTCATTAAGGTAACATTTTTTGTTTCTCACTATATACCAAAAAAATAGAAAAGTCCAAATATCACCAGAGGAAAAAATGAAGCTAGAAAGCAAGAGGAAGGAAGAACAACATTTAACCATTTAATCGATGAAAAAGAAGATATTTTCTGGATTAGTTTAATGTGTATCATCTTCGTTATCTCCCACTAGAAAATTCACTTCTTTTTTAAATTTTTTCTCACAAAAAGCCTACTATAGTTATATTTTCATAAAATATTGTTATAGTATTTGAAAATATTTTTAACTTCAAAAATACTGCTATTCAACTTAAACATTTCTAGAAGAGAATAACCCATGGTTTATTCCATGTCGAGCGTGCTCCTGGGCAAACGCCGTCTCCCTGCGACCGCTGCCTTGAGATACTGGTCAGCGAACTACACGGCCATCAGGATATTAAACAGGATCTGGTTTTTTCCTTTGCTAGCAGATATTGTTTCATAGTTGCAACCGAAATGACTAATGTTAACCAAATAAAATCAGGGTACCTAAAACTGAAGCTAATGTTTGGCTATGTCACTCTATTTCAGAGCCTTTGTTTCAGGACAGGCGATTTCCCATTTTCTTCCAGAGACCTATGACGTTCCTATATACTACTGTTTGACACACCACCAGAAGGCAGTAATAGAACGTGCCCTGTGGAGCATGTACTCATGTACTCATAGTACTACTGTTACTATATAACTACTACTTGCAGTATAGTTTAAAATTAAAAGGAAAAGAACAACATTTACAAACCATCATAATGACTGCCTAAGGTTATATTTGGAAAAATTCACTTTCTAAATCTGTTTTGGCATATATTCAAGAAATTTAACATGAGCTGGGCATGGTGGCTCGCGCCTGCAGTCCCAGCTACTTGGGGAGCTGAGGTAGGAGGACCGCTTGAGGCCAGGAGTTTGAGACCAATATGGACAACATAGGGAGAACCCCATTTCTTAAAAAAAAAATTAAAAAAAAAAAAGAAATTTAACAAATGAAAAATACCCTTTACACACAAATTTTTGAATTTTTAAAAAAGTCATATATAGCTAACACTGTATTTGGACGGTCTGTGTTTGGTTTGGTTTTGAATATAAAATGACACTACTGTCAAAAGAAATTAAATTATAGAGTATCACTCCAAAGATAAGGCACTTTTACTAAATTATAATCCCAGATTTACCATTATCTAATTGTGACTTTGAGCCAAGCACGTGATCATCCTTCTTGGTTTCTCCATCAGGAAAATGGGGCTGATACTTTTACATGATATTGTAGGTATATATAGTTACATAGCAATGGTATGTACAGGAAAGATAAATATATATACACACACATATAACAATTTTTAATAACTTGAATCATATTCTAAATGACACAGAATTTCCCTGCTAAAGAAAGTCTATTATGAATTCCTTTGCAATTAAAGATTATTTTTATAATAAAAAACTCAGCCATCAAACTACCAGTTCATATATTCAAATGCTGGCACAGACACTATTTCTGAGACTGTTATGCCAAGGTTTCTTTCTTAAGCTTGCATCCATCGTTTTAATATAGCTAATAGGTTATATTTAGGACCTATTACATTCATTGGGTAGACACAGAGCTCTCACAGGAATACTAAGTAGTGATGAAAAGAACATAATACTTACACAATTGGAAAAATACAAAAGAGAATATAGTGTTAGCTTTTTGCATAATCATTCGTTTTAAAAATGCATCATTATAACCACACATTTCACATGTACGATTTCTTAAAGCACCTTCCCACATAAATATAGAAGGTAATACTTATATAAATTCCTTTTCAGTTTCTTCATAAAAATTTGAGAGTAAATTCCCTCAGGTTCTTTACATTTTACTTTTTAAAATTATATTGTCAGGCAGATAATCTGTGATTCTAAACTGTGACGATATTGTTGTCTACAAAGAGAAGGTCCTTGAAAAACATCTACTGTTCTGGCCAACCAAAATATTAATAATAATGACAAAGGGTTCTGAGCATGTACCGTAGCCGGGCGCTGTTCTAAGTACCATATATGCACTGTCTTATTTCGTCCTCCCAACATTGTTACTGATAACATTATCAGCATTTTATAGATGGTGAAACTGAGGCTCAGGGAGATAAAGTGACTTGTGCGGTGGCATTTGTTTCCCAAGTGGCGGAGCCAGGGTAGGCTGGCGGTCTGGTCCCAGACGGGTGTGTGGCCACTGCCTTTCCTAGTCCCGCATCCTCACTCAGACATCTGGATTACGCGAATTCTAGTCCTTCAACGTTTCTGTTTAAGAATTTAATTCAGTAGGTTTTTAAGTCTAAAAATATCGCTTGAATATGTTAACTACCTTACAAAGTGCCAAAAATAGGCCAGGGGACAGTTGGCGGAACTCTTTGGAAGCTGAGAAGAGCGAGGGGCGGGTAGGGTAGAAAGGAATAGTTCCCACACACTTGCGTTTCCTTCTACTCTGTCAGCCAATATCCACTTCCACTGACAGTGGTGCTGTTCTGCTAGCACTGGCTGTACCCAAACCTGCTGCCAGCCAGAAAGTAGCAAAGAAAGAGTGACACGGTAGAAAGAGTTTGGGCTTTGGGGTCAGATGGACCTGCACTTCAATTCTGTGACCTTGGTCAAGTTATTTGACTCTCTGAGCCCCAATCTCCTAATCTTTAGAAAGGGTCAATAGTAGCTATCATTTATCAGACCCTTACTGTATACTTGGTTTTGTTCTAAGCACTTGGCATATACTATCTCGTTTATTCCTCACAGTGACACTTGGAGATAGTGATTATTATTACCACTATTCTACTTTTACAAATAAGGATAATGAGAATCTAAGATTTTAAATAACTTACCACCATCATACAGCTACACGGTTGAAGAGCTGGGGGCTCCAACCTAGGAAATCTGACTCTAGAGCAGAGGTCAGCAAACATTTGCAGTAAAGGTCCACGACAGTGCACGCTTTAGGCTTCGCAGGCCGCACGGTCTCTGCTGCAACTACTCAGCTCTGCCATTGTTGCATAAAAGCCATGATAGGCGATATGTAAACATATGGCATGGCTTTGTGCCAATAAAACTTTATGAAAACAGCCAGAGGGTCAGATTTGGCCCACTGGCTGTAGTTTACTGACCCATTGCTCTAGAGCCCACATTTTCAACTACTACTCATAGAACGTCATGAAAAATCAAATAACTTCCATAAGGTGTCTTGTACACATAAGTGTTCAGAAAAATGGTAGCTGTCCTTAACTCAGGAGTTTTTAAACGATACATTAAGGGAACTCTTTGAGAGATTATTTCTGGTCCATCTCCTTCTTCCGTCTAGGGAGGGTTGCGCTCATCTATTCTCTGTTAGCACTGCTCCGTTCTCAGCACAGAAGTGAGACACACTCTGCAGCCACTGCTGTAGTATTTACTAGACATGCAGTGGGAACAGGATCCTGCTCTGAAATTCTCTCATGGCGCTAAATGATGGCAATCAGCAGAACGCCTCACTCATAAAGATGCTCAGTAAAATGGATGTTGACTTTCATCATTTTAATTCATTGTGTGACATCACTGTGTATTATATTTGCAATAATGTGGTATACGATAACATAATTCTAAGTGTAAGAGGATAAGTAGAGCTTCTACTCTTGCATAATTTCCATTTATCTCTGAATATTATTAAACCAGAAATGTGCAGACTTTCAGCCTACATGTTATAGCTGGATCATTCATTACTTACAGTCTGTTTTGACCCATGTCTGCTGTTGCCTGCACACTTTACTAAGCTAGTGTCCTAGTTTGGGCATTCAGTAAAAGTTTGTTGAAAGAATGTGTGCGACCTCTCAAGGTTAAACAATCATATGTGGCTTTGTACGTTCCCATCCCCACCCCACTGCCATTGTTTCTAGCACAGTGCTTTGCACAAAAATAAGTGATCTCTAAATACTTATTGCTATTGATTAGGTTACTAAGAAGGAAATCAAAATCCATTTATTTGTTTCATAAATATTTATTGTCTTTTAAGCACCAAGCTTTGAGGACCCTGTGGTGACCAAGAAGAGACATGGACTCTGCTTTCTTGGAATTTGCATTCTACTTGTAGGAGAAAGACTTAGATAAAATAATGGCAGTAGCGATATGTATTATGGAAAGAGGACATTTACAAGAAACAGTAGATTTGACCTAGCACATTCTAGACGAAGGGTGACTAGGTACAGAACCTTCAGGTTTATTTTGTGCCTTTAATTCTTGGGTTTAGGGTCTCCCAACCCCTTACAAGCACTACTCACACCTCCTGCTTGCTTAACAGAATAGTTCATGAACGCATTAGTGAAGTTGTTTATATGCCTCTGAATAAGCCCCTAGTGCAAAAGCTGTTCATTCTTTCATTGAGGACTCAACCCATCCTTTCTAGACACAGCTATGGTTTCGTGGCTCTCCATTGTCTACCACAGAACTGTGAGATTTAGACCCTTCACAATCTGGCTTCATGGTTTTTTTTGAGCCTCTCTTCTGCTCCATACCCATCTCCTACGTGTCAGCCATTCTGGACTATTCCAGCATTTTTGCAAATACTCATCTTTGCTCATGGTGTTCCTCTGCTATCTCTCCTCTCCCTCCTTCTTTGTCCACCCTTGTCAGACTGTGAACGCCAAGGTCTGTGCAATAGTTACCACTGTTTCCCCAAACACCTACCACAACCTGGCATGCAGCAAGTGCTCAATTAGTGTTTGAACGAGTGAATGATTGAATGTATGTGCAGGTAGCGGTGCTGAGGCTGACGTCAGTAACAGTGCATTGACTGTGTTCCAAGAGCACATTTTCAGTGATTGCTCACAATGTGTCTTTAAAAAAGAAAAAAAAAGTATGGCTCTTCAGTGACGGTTATTACATTATTGAAGAAACCAGTAATGCCATTTGAGAATGGTCCAAGTCTTAAAAACCAGATTGTCATCAGTTTCCATGTGTCCATGAAGCAGCAGGGTTTTTTTTGTTTTTTTTTTTTTTTTGAGACAGAGTCTCACTCTGTTACCTGGGCTAGAGTGCCATGGTGTCAGCCTAGCTCACAGCAACCTCAAACTCCTGGGCTCAGGCGATCCTCCTGCCTCGGCTTCCCAAGTACCTGGGACTACAGGCATGTGCCACCATGCCTGGCTAATTTTTTCTATGTATCTTTAGTTGGCCAATTAATTTCTTTCTATTTTTAGTAGAGACGGGGTCTCCCCCTTGCTCAGGCTGTTTTCGAACTCCTTACCTTAAGCGATCCTCCGGCCTCAGCCTCTCAGAGTGCTAGGATTACAGGCGTGAGCCACCACGCCCGGCCAGACTTCTGTTTTAATGAGGTTCCTCACCTGGCATATACTTTCCTCTCCCTGACCTCCAAACACCACATCTTCAATACAGCCACCCAGAAGCTGCCCTGAGTGAGGGACAGGCATCCTGACCTTATCTCTCTCCTGGAGGCTGAGAGCCTCGTGCTGGACTCCATACCTGCTGCATAAGGCATAGGGTCCACTGAGGCCCTGTGATCTTCTGACCTTGAGGTCCAGGCCCTTTTACCTCTCTCCAGCCTCAACGGTGCCTGCCCCCACAAGGGCCCAAAAGTTAGAGACCAGCCTGGGCAACATAATGAGACCCTCTCTGTAAAAAACATATATAAAAATTAGCCAGGCATCGTGGCACACACCTGTAGTCACAGATACTCAGGAAGCTAGGGCGGGCAGATGGCTTGAGCCCAGGAGTGAGGCTACAATGAGCTGCGATTGTACCACTGCACTCCAGCCTGCATGACAGAGCGAGACTGTGTCTCTACAAAAGAAAAAAAGTTAAAAACTTCTACCATTTAATGAATACCTACCACATGCAAGTATACAATCCCAGTTCATAGCTCCAAGATAGACTCCATATGTAATTCTCAACAGAGAGCAATTTTGTGCAAACACCCTACCCCCAACATTTGCAATGTCTGGAGACATTTCTAGTTGTTACAGCATCGTTGGGGTTAGAGGTGCTTCTGCA
This sequence comes from Lepilemur ruficaudatus, assembly GCA_963574885.1. NCBI lineage: Eukaryota > Metazoa > Chordata > Mammalia > Primates > Lepilemuridae > Lepilemur > Lepilemur ruficaudatus. Next base: position 30,949 of record CAUYRT010036384.1, read on the forward strand.
TCCATTGGGTAGAGGGCAAGGACGTTATGAATGCACAGGACAGCCCCCACTTGTCAGTAGGGCTCAGGTTCAGAAACCCTGGATTAAATAATACCTAAATTCCCTTTGCAGCTCAAATTCTGGGATTTTATGAAACTAGCTAATGTATGTGAAAGAATTTTGTAAGTTGCAAAACACTACATAAATTCAAGCGACTCATACATGATCCGAGCCACTGCGGCTTCTCCCTCTTCCTTCTCCTTTCTGATGTCTCTCAGCCAGTGGGCCTTTCTGTTCCCTGCCAGATCCCTCAAAGGCTTAGGTCAAAGGACCCAAGATAAGGAATGAAACCAGAAGGGCCTCCTACTCATTTGGGAAAACGCTAGCCCAGGAAGCATATGTGTGCTGAATTTTTGAGTTTCTTTTTTTTTTTCGGGTCAGTATTACCCCATCAACCTGTTGAGAAAAAGTGAGTGATGGTTATTTAAAGGGAACAAGATAACAGATTCCTAACAGGTATTTGTGTGCTGCCAAATACCTGCAGAAAATCCCCCTACTTCACCCTTTCAAGCAGGTGGCTTCAACCCCTCTTGTGGTATCAGCCGGTGTCCCCGAGAACCCGCAGCACAATGCCGCATTCTCAGGGACATGCTGATAGAAATGCCTGGGAAAATCGAGCCTCTTGGCTTGGCATCTGTTTATCCAACACAGTCATTCACTGGAGGGTGTGCTTTGCCATAACAGTGTCTGTGCAAGCGTCAACACAGCTAAGGGCCGTTTGTGAATGAATTCTTCCTCAGATTAGCCAGAGGTGGGCAGAAGGGATGGCCCAGAATGTCACTATCCCACTGTCTCTTCACCCTCTGAGGATTTTACCTAAAGAAAGGAGAGTCATGGAAAGATTTTTATGTGTCCCAAGGGCCATGCCTTTAAATAGCATAAGGTGAGAGGCTAAGATAGAAAACAGGAGGCTGTGTTTCAGCCTTCAGCTTATGGTTTAAGGCTCTGCCTCCATTTTGCCCAGAGCTCCTTTTACACTTTCAAACTCTGAGGTAATAGAAATATCCCAGTGCCAGAGGCTGGGAGTGTGCTCTCTGATGTTTACTCTACTGGGTGGTGCTAACTTGGGCCAAGCCAGTAAGATAAGATGCTCAGGGTAAGGCCAAATCTTGGAAACTTTTTGCAGAAGCTAATCTTTTTTTTTCCCCTGATTTTTTTTCTTACCTCCTGATTTGGGATGATGTCTTCCTTTACAAAATAATTTTTCTGTAAACCACAAAGTTATTCTCAACTTTGGTGACAAACACCTCTAAAACTTGAATTGTGGCCTTTAAAGTAATAATCATAATAATTGCTGACCTTCTTTAACACATTGTGTGCCAGACATTGCCATGTGTCATTTAACACTGGACCATCCTCAGAAATAGGTGCTATTACTAGAACCAACCTAGAGGTGTGGAAATGGAACTAAGGTGATTGGCCTCAGGCAGGAGACACAGAGAGTACGTGGTGTAATCAGGATTTGAATTCATTATTTCTTTGACTCCAGGGTCCTTGCTCATAATAACTATGGTATGTATTTTATCGTATCTGTACATTTTATATTTTAGGTCATGCTTAAGAAGTAACTATTAGAAAAGACAAAATTTTGTGGCATGAATGAGGAACATCAGAATAGAAATCTAACTACAAACAGAGACAGAATTACCTCTTGGATAAAGACATTCTAAGACCTGTTGCTGAATTAAATTCCAGCTAGTGGTTGGAAGACACTGTACCCCCCAAGTGTATTTGTAAACTGCTATTTTTCAGTTGATCTGCAAATAAAACTCTCCAAGAATTCCAAATTGCATATTCATCTCAAGCACACACACATACACACACACCCACTCCAAGAGCTGTGAACCAAAGTTAACTTGTAGTCTGAATAATTCTGGAGTAAACTCATGCCTGTTTTTGTTCCTAGATCAAGACGGGTTTATAAACACTGGAAATATTTCCCAGGAATACAGTGGTATCCCTTGCCCTCTAAAATTTCCCCGTTCAAAGTCAAAATCCTAATGAAAGGTATTCTGAACCAGTACTAAAAAGGGCATTCAAATCCTTGATGATTTCTCCTCTACATCTGAGTTTGCCCTGAAATTTTATTTTAACCCAACAAGTTCAAACTTGACCTAAAGCAAAGCTAACAAAAATTCTAGCTAATAGTTCAGAATAATAATAGCTTGACTTTCTAGTATATTTTTCTATGTTTGTTTTATAGGCAAACTGTGAGTAAATGATTTTTCTCAAATATAGTGCCATGTTTATTTAATGCCAACAGGCTTTGGAGAAGACTGATACATTTTTAGTGTGTGTCAGGATAGCTAGCTATGTGTTGGGAGGGGCCTACCTCAGGGGATTTGGCACTCACGTGGACAGTTGGACCTTTTGCATCCAGTGTGGCAAGTCTCTTCAGGTTCTTTCTGGAAGCACCTCTGCAAAGTGCTATAGTCAAGGGTTAAGTGAGAGACAGGCTTACACCCGGTGCCTGAGGCACATCGCCAGGGGAGGGTCGCCTGCCAGACTGCCTCCCTTCTGGGAATGGAGTCTGGGAGCCTCCAATACCCTGGACCCTCCACCATCTCCACCAGAACTCACAGACTAGATTTCTCACACTGACTGGTTTAAAGTTGGCTGGGGTAACCTCCTGCCTGTTTTCTTGTAAACACAGAATCCTACATAGGGGCAAGATTCTTCTCTCAAGTTCAATGTCCTTTTTTTTTTTTTAAGTGCAAATTTCTTATGCTAGCATTCCTTGATCTCTTAGTGCTAGGTTCTGCATTAAAAACTTTACACATATCTCATTTAATCCTTATCACAACCCTGCGATGCAGATCATCTAGGGGCAGCTGTGGCATGAGCACTAAACCAGACTGTCTCGGGTTCACACAGCAGCTGTGATGCTCGTTAACTGAGAATTTGCTTCCTCTCCCTGCGCGTCAGTTTCCTCATCTGTGAGGTGAAGATCCTGATAACATCCCAGGTAGACACTGTGAGGACTGGAGTGAGTTAATACCCATAAAGATCATAGCACTCTGCCTGGCACATAATAGATATTCAAAAAACATTAGCTATTATTGTCACCATTTTAAAGATGAGAATATTGAGGCTTAACAAGGGTAAAATGCCTTTCCACAAGGGTCACAGCCAGTGGAGGAACCAAGATTTGGACCTAGGGCTCTCTGACGCCAGAGACTGTGCATTTGTTCAATGCCACGAAGCCTAAATCAGACAGCGTAGCCCACCTAAAACTGTCACGTGTTGAATGGATGAAATTGGGGATTCTGTGCTACTTATCTGGATATCTTGATTTACTCATAGACAGCTGCAACTTTTTTTTTTTTTTTGAGACAGAGTCTCACTGTGTTGCCCGGGCTAGAGTGCCGTGGAGTCAGCCTAGCTCACAGCAACCTCAAACTCCTGGGCTCAAGCAATCCTCCTGCCTTAGCCTCCCAAGTAGCTGGGACTACAGGCATGCACCACCATGCCTGGCTAATTTATATATATATATATATATGTATATATATATATATATATATATTTAGTTGTCCAGCTAATTTTTTCTATTTTTGGTAGAGACGGGGTCTCACTCTTGCTCAGGCTGGTCTTGAACTCCTGAGCTCAAAGGAACCACCCACCTTGGCCTCCCAGAGTGCTAGGATTACAGGCGTGAGCCACCAAGCCTGGTTGAGATGTATATTTTTTAAATAAACTTTTCATATTAGGACAGTTTAAGATTTTCAGATATATTGTGAAGACAGTATAAAAGTTGCCATAACTCCCATACTCAGTGTTGCTAGAACTAATTTATCAATATTGATAAATTATTATTAAATAAGTCCTTTTTTTTCCAGATTTCCTGAGTTTTATCTAATGTAATTTTTCTCTTCCACAGTCTTGTCTAGGATACTGTATTACATTTAGTAATCGCACTCTTAGGCGCCTCCAGCCTGAGACAGTTTGTTAAACTTTTCTTGTTTTGAATGACCTAGACAGTGTATTTTGTAGAATGTCCCCCAAATGGGATTTTTCTGATGTTTTTCTCATTATGAGACTCGGTTATGTTTTTTGGGCAGAGGACCACTGAGATAAAGTATAATTTTTATCACATCATATCACGGTTACATACAGTCAACATGCCTTATCAGTATCAATGCTCACCTTGATAAACTGGCGGAGGTAATGTTTGTCAGATTTCTCCAATATAAAGTTACTCTTTGACACAAAGACACAGTCCATAAAGGAAAAATTTATTAAATGGATTTCATCAAAATTAAAAAAAATTTGCTCTGAGGAAGACGATGTTAAGAGAAAGGAAAGACAAGCTCAAAACTGGAAGAAAATATTTTCAAACCACAATACAACAAAAGAATAGTATCCAGAATATTTAAAGAACTCTCAGAACTCAACAGGAAAAGAATAAATAGTTTAATTAGAAATAAGCAAAAGAAATCAAGGGACATTTCAACAAAGAGAATATTCAGATGGCACACAAAAAGTTACTCAACATCCTTAGCCATTAGGGTATTGCAAATTTAAGCCACAATGAGCTAACACTGTACACTTATATGTGGCTAAACAAAAAGTACCACCAAATGCTAGGGAAGATATAGAAAAGGTGAATTACTCACACATTTCTGGTGGGAATTTAATATGCGTGCAGTCACTCTGTAAGACAATTTTGCAGTTTCTTTAGAAACTAAGCAAGCAACTACCACATAACCAAGCAGTTGTACTCTTGAGCATTTATCCCAGAGAAATGAAACCTAATGTTCATTAAGAAAAACGGTACATGAATGTTTAATAGTAGCTTTATTCATGTAGCCCAAAAATGGTAGGGGGGATGTTTTTCAGTGGGTGACTGGTTAAACTAACTGCAGTCTATCCATGCTGTGGAATACTAAACCAAAGGGAACAGACCATTGAGATATAAAACAACCTGGATGAATCTGTAGAGAATTAGGCTAAGTGAAAAAAATTCTCTTTAGATTACATACTATATGATTCCATTTATGTAACATTCTTTAAATGACAAAATTACATACATGGAAAACAGAGGACTGGTTATCAAGAGGTAAAGGAGAGTTTATAGACAGGAGGGAAGCGAGTTTGATTATAAAGGGAAGGACCCTTGTGGGGACAGAAATTGTCTGTATGTTGACTGCATGAATGTCAATATTCTGACCTAATGTTCTATTACAGGATTATAGGGGATTACCACTGTGGGGAAACTGAGTAAAGGATTCATGAGATTGCTCTGTATTATTTGTTATGACTGCCTGTGAATCTACAATTATCTAAAAATAAAAGTTTAATTAAGGTCTTAAGTGTTCCTGTAACACACACACAAAAAAAACAGTGTGAGATAATATATGTTATTATATGTTATTATATATTATATAACATATATTATGTAACATATATTATATAACATATTATATATGTTATTATATGTTAACAGTGTGAGATAATATGTGTTAATTAACTTGATTGTGATCATTATTTCACAATATATCAAAATGTCAGATTGTACATCTTAAATCAATTTTGTCACTTATATCTCAGTAAAGGTAAGGAGAAAGGATATTTATAATAGCACCTGCCTTAATTTCTTCTGATAATGGAGTTTATAAAAGGTTATTGATTAATATCCAGACTGCTGTGCTTTCCAGGTGTATGGAATGCTGCCATCTCACATGATCGCACTTCACTTGCATTCTACAATATCCTTGATATTTTCCTGCACAGTGAGAGCGTTCACAGACACTATGGAGTGTTGAAGACTCTCCTCCTGTTTATAACACAGCCTAAGGGGAGAATAAAGTTTAAAGATTCTAGATGTTTTCTTGCACCTTTGCAAATTATTCTTTGATATTGAGAGTAGATAAACAACCTTTTGGAAATTCTCCCTTATGGAGTGATTTTATTGCTACGCTGATGACAATGATTACTGATGATGATGCTGATGACGATAATGGTTTTCTTAGTTCTGTGACACAATGATTAAACACACACAGAAGTGGCCTTTGTCCTCATCACATGAAAGGATGCCGGGGTGGCAGCGCCCTAATATAACTTCCAATGAGTCCCACTGCCATTATCTCTAACGAGAGAATGGATTCAAATTTATATTGGTTTGTTTGTTTTCAAATATTAATTTTACACTGTAGAAAAGTTTTGGCAAAAAAGGACTTTTAATCGTTCTTAAAAATCATAAGATTAGATAATTCTTCCTCTTTATCCAAGTATAGGTTAAATTGATAAATCATTTTGCCTCAACTTACACAGTAGCTTGCACCTGTCTGCTCACTAAACTATCTCCTAAAATCCAGCAGCTATTAGACAGATTCAGGAATACAGAATCAATTCATGTAACTCTGGTACTTCACAGAGTGAGTATATCTTGCCAAAAATTGAAAAGAAATGATTTTTTTTATTACTTTATATTTTGGTGAATTAATTTATATGCAATTATGTTAAAAAGTTTTATTTTTCATGAATTCATATTTTAATTTATTTTTTATTTTTTCAATTGTAATTTACATGTCATGTCATTACTCCATTTTAAGTGTACAATTAATGGTTATTAGTAAACTTACCAAGTTGTACAGCTATTCACATAAATCAGTTTTAGAGGATTTCCCACCCCCCACTGAGACCCCTAATACCCATCCCCAAATACACGTCAAGCATGTCCCTCCCCTTCACAGTGCATATTTTAATTTCTTTAAATTAAATGTATAAATAACAGTAAACAATAATGATCTCCAGATACATCTTATTTTTCACAGTGTAATAATACATTTAACATCATTTCTTACTCCACGGACACACTTGTGGTCCCTGTGCAATACTCGTGACCGGGTAAAAGTCCCTGGTAAACATTATCAGGGTGTCTTACCTGAGAAATCTCTAGATTGATTTTGAAACCAAAGTTTATTAATAAAGTTGGGCAAGATTACAAAACTAATTTTGTTAAACACTTGGGAATCCTAAAACCATATCTTTTTCTTGTTTTTGGAAAATCACTATGAAAATCCTGCTAAAATAGTAAAACAATTCTGCTAAGAGACTATGTTTCTTTAGTTATAAGTATTTGAGATAAGTAAAAATAAATAAATCTACCAACTAAATGCACATATATATTTTCTAAATAAAGCCTCATGGCCTCAAGCAGTGCTCAAAGCATCGTCATACACACGCCTGATTAATGCCAGCAATATAATCCGCCACGGTTTGAAATACGCTGTTGCCTAAGGACCCTTGTCCGTGTGTTTCTTGCTGAAATAGCTAATGTTTCAATCCCTAGAGATGAATTCAGATGAGTCTCTGATGATTGTTTTTTTTCTTTCAGATATGACCAATGTTTTTAAAAAACACTTTTAAAAGTCCCCTAACCTACACATTTTCAGAGTGAACATGCCAATTTTTCATATTTTAGAAATGAATACACACAGACTTGCAAATTGATCTCAACATTCCTTATTCCACAAAATTCTGTTTAGCCTGCCAAATTGTTCTTGGTTGAGCCCACATTTCTCAATTCTCAGATACTAGATTTAACTAGTTTTCCAAGATTCCGTTTTTCTTTTGATATTATAGGGAGTTGAATTTAAACATTACAGTGGATTGTCCTGAAATATATTTATATGATATTTTCTCTTGAATCCCTGAAGTTCATATTACTTGATTAATGAATTCATTTATTCATTGATTCAATATAATTATGCTTAAATTATTAGAGCATTGACTTTAGAATCAGACCACTCTAGATTCAAATGCCAGCTTTGTCATTCATTAACTGTGTGACTTTAGGTTTATTTCATCTCTTTAAACTTCAATCTTCTCCAAACAATTCCCCATTTCACTTGATAAAAGATTTTCACATTTTAATTTTTTTAAATCAAGATGCATCTGATAGTGATGCCAGTTGAATCTTGGTACCTATTTGTCAGAGTAGATGACATTTGCCATATTGACTGAGTTTTGACATATTAGCTATTCCATAGAAGGGAACAGTTTTTACTTAAATTTAAATTTCTAATGATTATATTAAATATCCTCAAAATCATAACACAATAATTCACTGAAATGAGATGTGCTTGTGTGTGTCTTAAGGAATGATTGCCAAGTGCCAGGCAATGTAATTAAAGGAAGCAAAAATGGGCAGAACTCTTAAAACATGTCATATAATTTTCAAATATAAGACAGGATGTTGTGGCTGATTCGAGCATTGTGAAGAACTGTCTCTGAGTTGTTTCATAACTGCTTAAATTTCTTACTGACTTTTCAGATGCAGTGTTTAAATTTCAGGAAAGCATAGTTTCAATTAAAGGACACATTGTATCAATCTCACTATACAAAAAGCACTAACCTCCCTGCCCCTGGTGTTTTAGATATGCTTTTGAGTTTTTGTGTTAATCTGAATGGGGCCAAATCAGGCAGTTATACAATTGAATTATGAATGTAAATGTACATTGATTATTCCTAAGATGTAAACACGTTAAGAAGATTCTTTAGACTGACTACAAGTAAAGGTTCAATTTTAAAATAATCACAGGTGAAAAATTAAAGTACCTATTCTTATGTATTTATAAGGATATTATATGCTGTGATATGTGATATAATTGTTTCATTTTCATCTCCAATAGCTGTTACGAATTGATAAAACATCGTACAATCAACGGGTTTTAGCATCACTGAAATATGGTATTACTTATCTCAAGAGTTGTTGTAAAGAATTATAGATCATGGTATCTAAGCCATAGCAAACACCTAATGAATGTTAGCTAGATATTAGTTATTCTATAGAAAAATGGAAATTATCTTTTCCTTCCAATAACATGGAGTCCATTGATAAATACAATCACATAGTTAAGGTCAATTTCTTTATGTTAACTGAGATTTGTAGACATCAGCTTTATTAGCTAGTACTCTGGTTAAAACTGTGAGGCAGCCTTGGGCAGAAGGTGAAATTGAACTACAGTACAGGGTGGTTGCAACAGCAAACTCAGTCGGTCCCCCAGAGATTTCTGAAGCTTGGATGTCTCTTCAGACTTATATCCAATTGGAGCCAATGGGCCAGGCCTTTGTACTCTGCATCAAACATGTACTGGAAGCAGGATTCTCTTGGGAAGAAGGCAAGGCAGTTTCATTCAGCTGAGAGCAATTCTCAGAGAGGGACACAGTTACAAGCTGTCAACAAGCAAACATTCCTGCAGCTGTGAGAATGAGTGTCTCAACACTAAAGGGACATCAGGGTAGGGCACCATAGTGTCCATTGCACACATTTAGAGATAATGCCAATATAATGAGACCTATTAACATAGAGGTGTGAGCAAAATATTTACTGTGAAAACATCAAGGAAACAGGGGGTATTAGTCAAAGAGCACAAAGTTTCAGTTATTGAAATGAATAAATCCTAGTGATCTTCTGTGCAACAAATTGCCTACAGTTAACAGTGCTATATTATATACTTAAGATTTTCCAAAGAGTAAGTAGATATTATGGTAATTGCTCTTATCACAAAAAATAATAATAAAGAGGGAGGCAAAAACGTTTGGAGATTATGGGTATGTTTATGGAATAGATTGAGGTGATGGTTTCATGGGGGTTATACTTATCTCCAAACTCATCAGGCTATATACACAAAATATGTATAGTTACTGGTATGTCAATCCCACCTCAATAAAGTGATTTTAAAGAGAGAGAATGACTGAATCTACCGAATGGAGAAAAAAGGCTTCGTAAAGCAGCTAACATTTGAGATTGATTTTGAGTCAAGGGATGAGGCATGTGTTCCTGTAAACAGGGTTAGGGCACATGTTCAAAGGGGCAAAGGTGTGAAAAGGCTTAAATATTTGATGGATAATCAAATATTGTTGCTTCTTCCCAAGGAACATGATGCCTAAATGTTTTCACTGCTGAATCTTGGTGGAGGGACATAGATAAATGGTGCAGAATAAATAACCCAGAACTAACATAGCATAAGTATGTCCAACTGAATTTTTACAAAGTTTGCAAAGGAATTTAATGGAGGAAGGATAGCCTTTTCACCAGCTAGTGGATATCCATAGATTTTTTTAAAAAATGAAGGTTGACATAAATACCACATCTTATTAAAAATTATGTTAATTATAGATTTCAATGTAATATATAAAACTATAGAAAATTTAGAAGAATAAATAGAAAACAATATTTGGGACCTAAGTCTTGGTAAAGATTTTTAAACATGATATCAACAATATGATCTAGAAAAGAAAAATTTCACAAATTAGATTATATGAAAATAAAAACATTTCTCTATGAAAGATCTAATAAATAGGATTAAAAGACCACCTACATACATGGATAAATATTTGCAAATAACATATCTATTAAAAGACTCATGTCTAAATTGCATAAAGAAATCTCAAACTCAATAGTAAAAATAATTCAAATTTTAAATAGACAAAGTCATGAAGAGACTTTCACTAAAAGGGATCTACAGATAGCCAATAAGCATATAAAAATATATTTAACATCACTACAGAACTGCAAATTAAGACCCAACATGTTATCATTATGTACCTATTAAAACAGCTATTTTTTTTTTTTACAAAGTTAAAATATCAAATGCTGATAAGAGTGTGGAAAAACTGGATCTCTCATACTTTGGTGGTGGAAATGTAATATTGTACAGCCACTCTGGAAAATACTTTTGGCAATTTCTAAAAGAACTAAAAATATGCTTTTCATAATAACATGGTAATTGCACTTATCCCAGAGATATGAAAGCTTATAGACCACTAGCCAGATTAACCAGAAATAGAAGAGAAATAATAAGCTCAATCAGAAATAAAAAAGAGATGTTACAACTGATACCACAGAAATACAAAATATCATCTGTGACTACTGTGAAAACCTCTGTACACACAAACTAGAAAAGTTAGAGGAAATGAATAAATTTTTAGAAACATAGAACCTTCCAAGTCTAAATCAGGAAGAAATAGAAATCCTGAGCAGACCAATAACGAGTAGCAAGATTGAAATAGTAATAAAAAAACATCTCCCAAGAAAGAAAAAGCCCAGAAACAGACAGATTCACAGCCTAATTCTACCAGACCTACCAGAAAGAAGTGACTTTCATTCTACTGAAATTGTACCATTACATCAAGAAGGAGGAAATTTTCCATAACTCATTCTATAAAGCCAGTGTCATTTTGATCCCAAAGCCAGGAAAGGACACAACCAAAAAAGAAAAGTATACACCAGTATCCCTTATGAGCAAAATTCCTAAGCAAAATGCTATCAAACCAAATTCTATAGTACATCAAAAAGATAATTCACCATGTTCAAGTGGGTTTCATCCCAGGAATACAAGGCTGATTCAATATATGTAAATTAACAAATGTGATAAACCACATTTTGACGGAAGTCAAAACAAAGACATATGATCATCTCAATAAATATAGAAAAATGATTCAATAAAATACAGCATAACTTCATTATAAAAAAACCTCAACAAACTAAGCATAGACAGAACATGCCTCAGAGTAATAAAATCTATACATGACAAAACCCACAACCAAAATAATACTGAATAGAGAAAAGTTGAAAGCATTCTCCCTGACATCTGGAATAAGACAATGGTGCTCACTGTCTACTGGAAGTCCTAGCCAGAGCAATCAGGGAAAAGAAAGATGTAAAAGGCACCTAAATTGGAAAAGAGGTGGTCAAACTATCCTTGTTTGCTGACAAGATGATCTTGTAGCTAGAAAACCCTAAACACTCCACGAAAAGAGTCCTGTAATTGATAAATAAATTCAGCAAAGTCTCAGGTTACAAAATCAATGTACACAAATCAATAGCACTTCTATACACTAATAACAGTCAAGCTGAGAATCAAACCAAGAATGCAATATTATTTACATTAGCTATAAAGAAAATAAAACACCTAGCAACATATATAACACAGGAGGTGAAAGGTCTCTACAAAGAGAACTATGAAACACTGAGGAAAGAAATTTTAGATGACACAAACACATGGAAAAATGTTACATGATCATGAATTGGAAGAATCTACATTTTAAAATGTCCACACTGCCCAAAGTATTTACAGATTCAATGTAATTCCCATCAAAATACTGAGGTCATTTTTCACAGTTCTAGGAAAAATAATCCTAAACCTCATATGGAACCAAAAAAGAGCCCAAATAGATAAAGCAATTTTAAGCTAAAAGAATAAATCTAAAGGCATCATGTTACCTAACTTCAAACTATACTATAAGGCTACAGTAACCAGAAAAGGATGGTATTGATATAAACATAGAGACATAGACCAATGGAGCTGAGAGAGAAGCCAGAAATAAAACCATATAGCTATGACTTTTGACAAAGCTGACAAAAGCATACACTGGGGAGATGACACCCTATTCAATAAATAGTGCTGGGCCATTTGAATAGCCACATGCAAAAGAATGAAACAGGACCCTTATCTCTCATTATATACAAAAATGAACTCAAGATGGATTACATGTAAGACCTGAAACCATGAAAATTATTGAATAAAACAGTGAGAAACTCTTCTAGACATTGGCCTCGTCAAAGAATTTATGACTAAGACCTTAGGGACAATTACAGCAACAACAAAATAAATAAGTAAGATTTAATTAAATTAAAAAGTTTCCACACAGGAAGGGAAATAATCAACAGAGTAAATAAAAAACCTGCACAATGGGAGAAAATATTCACAAACTATGCATCTGACAAAACACTAATATCCAGAATCTGCAAAGAACTAAAAACAAATTAGCAAGAAAAAAACAAATACTCCCATTAAAAAGTGGGCAAAACACATGAACAGAGTTTTTTCAAAAGAATATAGACAAATGGCCAATAAACATATGAAAAATGCTCAACATCAAAATCACCAGGGAAATGCAAGTTAAAAACCACAATGAGATACTGTAAGCAGAATAGCCATTATTAAAAAAATCAAAAAACAATAGATGTCTATGTGGATGTCAGGAAAAGGAATACTTGTACACTGTTGGAGAGACTGTAAATTAGAACAACCTCTATGAAAAACAGTATGGAGATTCTTCAAACAAATAAAAGTAGACCTATCTTTTTATCTAGCAAATCCCACTGCAAGGTATCTACACAAAGGGAAAAAAAAGCCATTATATCAAAAAGGCACCTACCTCCAAATGTTTATTGCAGCACAATTCACAATTGCAAAGACATAGAATCAGCCTGACTGCCCATCAATTGCTGAGTAGATAAAGAAAATGTGTTGTGTACACACACACACACACACATCCTGTGGAATACTACTCAGCCATAAAAAGAAATGAAATAATGCATTTTGCAGCAACTTGGATGGAACTGGAGAATATTATTCTAAGTGAAGTATCTTGTGAATGAAAAAACAAATACCGTATGTTCTCACTAATAAGTGGGAATTAAGTAATAGGTGCACATGGTCATAAGTGGTATAAAGGACATTGGAAACTAAGAATGGGGGTAGTGGGAGGGAAGTGAGGGATAAAACCTTACCTATCAGGTACAATGTACACTACTCTGGTGATGGGCACACTAAAAGCTCTGATTTCAGCATTACACAATTCATCTTTGTAAAAAAATATATTTGTAGACTGTCACCTCCCCTTTCAGTCCTCTTCCCTGCTAGAGGCTGAAAGAAGATAGAAGCAGCCTTTCAGATTGTGGTTCATAATCCAGACCCAGCAACTCCGATCCTTGACAAAGAACCCAGATGAGAAAGAACCAGCGAAAGATCACAGGAAACATGAAGAATCAGACAGAAAAATCCCCTCCAAAAATAAATTCTCTATCATCACCAACTGATAGCAACCTACTTGATACGATTAATCTGACAGAGGAAGATTTCCGAATATGAATTGTTAGAAAACCCAATGGCATTGAAGAGAAAATTGATTCCCAACATAGAGAAACCACAAGAGCAATTCAGGAAATGAATGAAAAATTCTCCAAAGAAATTGAATTGATAAAGAAGAATCAATCAGAAATCCTGGAAATGAAGGAAATATTCAGAGAGCTCCAAAACTCAATGGAAAGTCTTAAGAACATGATGGACCATGCAGAGGAAAGAGTTTCAGAGCTTGAAGACTATGTCTATGCCCTCAACAAAGCAGAGGAAGAAAGGGAACACAGAAACAAGAGATAAGACCAAAGTTTACAAGAAGTATGGGATTATGTAAAAATAACCCTAACCTACAGTTGATAGGGGTGCCGGAGGGAGCTGAGGACCACTCA